>WJQU01002960.1:0-20492 GCA_029228625.1 Pseudolycoriella hygida
AAAAAATTTTTCTCCAAAAAAATTTTTTTCCAAAAAAACTTTTCTCCGAAAAAAATTGTTCTCCATTTGTTCTTGTATCACCTTCGGCTACCTTCGGAACACTTCGTTTCACCTTCGGGTGCCTTCGGAACACTTCGTGTCACCTTCGGGTGCCTTCGGAACACTTCGTGTCACCTTCGGCTGTCTTCGGAACACTTCGTGTCACCTTCGGCTACCTTGGGAACACTTCGTGTCACCAATTCTTCTCATTGATTTATATAACTTTCCTGAAGAAACCAACTATCTAGGTATTCTTATTCAGAATTTAGCAAAAAATCCAAGATGGTGTCACTTTGACAGTTGGCAGCCATTTCCTCAAGATACAAAAAAAATCTCCTGATGAAACTCTATAACTTTCTAGAAGAGACCAAGTCTGCAGGTGTTATCATTCCGGAGCTAAAATTCGAAAATCCAAAGAAGCACAATTTATACCTAACAAAAATCCAAGATGGTGTCACTTTGGCAGATTTGTGAAAATCCCAAAAAATTCTCCTGATCAAACTCTATAACTTTCCCGAAGAAACCAACTCTCTAAGTATTGTCATTCCGAAGCTAAAATTCGAAAATAAAAAAAAACCTAATTTATTTCTTGGGAAAATTCAAGATGGCGCCGGTTTGACTGCTGGCAGCCATTTTCTAGAAGAAACCAACTCTCTAGCTATTGTTACTCCGGAGCTAAAATTCGAAAACTCCGAGCATTACCTCCTCTAACGCTCCGAGCATGATTGAAAAACCCGTCCGAAGCACTATTGGCGCAAAAAATCTCTTCAAGCCCTTAAAATAAGCCCAGAATTTAGAATCGACCTAGAGCACTTAGCAGAGACCTCTGACCCATACCTCCATGGACAAAAAGTTCGCCTCTTTTTTCTCTACAAAACAGCACAAAAAGCCTCATCATCAAAAGGAATATTCAGCCAAATATCGTGTTGGGTCGCTCAGCGTGAGTTGGATCCACACTAAGGACTCTATAGCCCGAACCACACGATAGATTTTCACTATTTTCATTTTGGTGATTTTCTACGAAGGTAGAAATGTCGAAGGTTTTGTCTCGTTTACAATCTTCATATTAAATAAGAGCTCCTAACCTAACAAATGTAGACTTACCTTACTGTACTGCAAAGTACTTGCTTTGTGATGCCAACGTACCCCAATATGTACGGCATTATTATTATGAATCGTTTGGTTATATTTTCCGTTACAAAATGGTCACTGAATCAATGAATTTTATTTCGATCAATGTGATGGTAGTTTTGAGGTTCACATTCTGTGTTTAAATGCGTATTTCAATAATTTAAACAAATTTCGCGAAACACGGCACAATTAACAATATTTTATTTGGTACAATTGAAATGATTCTTTTGCTAATATTCTCAAAAAACTATTAGCCAATTTGTGGTTCAAATTCATGACTTGAGACGTTATAAGTCAAGCATCGTTCTGTTCACTCTTCCACTTTGTATGTTGATTTCGCTGCTGTTGTTTTGTAGGTTATGTAAAAGTCAATTATTTTATTGCTACCAAAAATGTTGAATTATCGGCCATAGTTAGTAAACTTCACGAAATTCGGTTGTACGACACCCGATACATCAAATACATTTACTTTTCAATCCTACAAATTAAGTAATATCGTGAAAAGAATTGAAAATTATTAAGAGGAACGCGAACCGCATGAACGTCATATTTTTTTATTGACAGATGACAGTAGACTCGCAAAGCAGAAAAGGTACACGTATAGATAGGTAGGTAGGTATTGGCGTAGTGGCGTATTGGTAGGTAAAGCGACTCTTTTAAATTTTCCGCACTAGTGAAACGTCATTGAAGTTTTGTTTACTTTCATCTCAAAAAGATTTTTTTTAATAAAATAAATTGTCATTGTCATTGAAATAATTTTCTTCCGTTTTCTTAGAGTGCAATTACTGGAGTGTGTACAGTAGGGGTGTCCAAAATACAAAAGTATCGAAAAGTTTGGGGCACCAACCGAAAAACAAAACACTTTTGATCCCGGATGTCCCTGATCAAGATTGTATATGGGCGTAACTTGATCCGAGACGATTTAGAGGTAGCTCAAAAGCGGTAAAGTAAAAAATTCAACGACTTTCAAAGGCACCGATAGATTCACTCATTACTTGAGTAAATATGTGCCTTTGAAAGTCGTTGAATTTTTTATTTTAACGCTTTTGAGCTACCCCCAAATCGTCTCGGATCAAGTTACGCCCATATACAATCTTGATCAGGGATCAAAAACCTTTTGTTTTTCGGTTGGTGCCCCAAACTTTTCGATACTTTTATTTTCCCATACATTTTTGGACCTCCCTAGTGTACAGCCTTGGTTCGATAAGATTCACTGGTGAAAATTTTGACATTTCTTCCATATGAAATATGTCAAAATCATCACCAGGGAATCTTGTCGAACTAAAGCTGTACGTGCTCCTGGTGAAGTTCTACCCATATAATTTATAGACCTGTCAAAGATAACTTAACGACTAATTGCTGTACGCATACTTACAGCCAGTTCTTAACGAAAATAGATGGCACCACATTCTATACACTTGACATTTGAAGCAGACGACAACTTATTTGAGAATTTTGACATTTGGATCAGATTATCTTTAGTTCATGATATTGACTTTACGAGGATAATAGATGTCACACGTTTCGTTGAGAATCCCCCATAGCGCGTACAGCTTCAGTTCGATAAGATTCATTGGTGACGATTTTGACAGATTTTATATGGAAGAAATGTTAAAACTTTCACCAGTGAAACTTATCGAACCGAAACTGTCGAAATCTTAATAAAAATTTGAGATTAACTTCGACTAGAAATTTAAAACGTCAGTTTGCCAATCAGAATCGACCGACGACACGTTTCTAAGTTTTCACATTACTTCGTAAGCCCCAATTGACCATGTTTTGATTGATTGATGATGTTTGTCAAGATTTTTAGAGCTTGGAATGCACAAAGCGACTGAAACGGCATTCGAAAAGGTGAATTGTTTTGAAATTAAAATTTAATTATTACAAAAGACCTCTCCGAATAAGTAACAGTGTTGTGTACCGAATATGCTTGGGCCGGTGCCATCCAAACAGCAAACAAAAACTTCCATTACATTTCACATACATAATTCATTTTCAAATGCATCGTATCCCTTGGCTCCACGGGTGTAGTACGAAAATAGAGCAATACCAACATCGACTTTGTCAATCGGTGATATTTTCGAGATTATGTTTTCGTATAAATATAAAGAAAATCGAAAAAAGAAATCCAAAACTTTGAAATTGTCTTGTAATTATAAAAAAAACTCTGAATAAAATACGAAGACGCGTGAGCGAACGAAAAATCGGATTTCGTTTAATTGAATGTCACAAAAATTTGAACGAATTTATAATTTATGTGAGACCCGTCCAACAAACCTTCATCTAGTGCCTGAAACCCTCTAAATGAAAGCAGAATAAGATTTATATAAGATTTATAAGACCTATCTAGAGCAATAATCTTGTACTTATTACCCTAGGGCATAAAAATGTTTAACTCGATATATTGCTCTCGATAGATAAAACTATATATGCACCGCTGTCCAGGATGGTTTATTTTCACGATCTGGATTATTTCCCACGTCTTCGGCTCGAGAAATAACCTCCAAATCGTCAAAATAGAGCATCCTGGACAGCGGTGCATAATATACTATTACACCCCTGTGACGTTTTTTTTTCTCAGGCTCTAAACCATGTTGTTTTACTGCTGTCTCGAATAAAATAATATTGCATTGATGAGTGACTGTGTGAGTAAAATGTGCACCGTTCAGTAAATAAACGTTCATGTACAATGAATTGCTTAGCATAAAGTCCTCTAAGTACGTTAATTTGTATGTATCGTGTACATAAAAAAGAGAAAAGAACATACGAGACACCCAAACTGATATAGAATGTCGTAACTCATTAATTTTAATTTGGATTTTAAAGTTTAATTTCTTCTTTATGCTCATGTTGTTGTGCATTGGTTATTCGATATCTTTCGTTTTATATATAGTCTGAGACCTAGTAATACTTCTTACAACAATAATAAAAGTCTACGATAACGTCGTCAGTTGCCCGGTGATCATTTATATGTGTATAAAAATTTCATGTGCTAACGATTACAGTAAATAGAAACATTAACCAACTCCATTTTCCAATTTTACAATCAGCAGACTAACGAAACTAGGTTTCTTTTGATTGAGAGCTCAATTATTCCAAATTAATGGAAATTTTGTCATTTTGAATTGATTACATGACTTACGTGCCTCATGTATGGTAATTGCGGTTATTTGTTTGAATTGTCTGAAGGGGGCAGGTAGTGGGGAAATATATGACGTAGAAGTTGTACATGTTCATTAGAAAACTGGAACATCAAGTAAAATTAAGTTTGCGTTTCGTTACAACCGTAAGTGCATTACGTTTTTTTCAGAAGGTATGCTCATCTAATGGCGACAAAGAGCGGCTATCAGTCTTCCCTTATAAAATATTTTGAACTATCTGAGTTCGTCACCTAGCAAAATCATAGACACTTTCGGCTTAAAAGCATTTAACTTGAAATGAGTCAAACTTGACTGGAATCACACTCTAAAACCAAGACGCTCGAGAATCCAGTAACTTGAACGTCTTGGTTTTTCCGAGTAATTCTAGTCACGTTTGATTTATTTCAAGTGTTTCAGATATCAGAATGCGAATAATTTGTGTTCTTGAACTACTGAAGAATACGAGGGGCAGATAAATGTAGAAAATCAACTATTAAGAAAATCCTCCTAATCGTTGTAAATCCTCAAAAAATCCTTTCAACATTCAATTCGAAAGCTTTGTAAATCCTTGAAAATCTTTGTAAATCCTTGAAAATCTTTGTAAATCCTTGAAAATCTTTGTAAATCCTTGAAAATCTTTGTAATTCCTTGGAAAACTTTGTAAATCTTTGAAAATCCTAGAAAATCTTTGTAAATCCTAGAAAATCTTTGTAAATCTTTGAAAATCTTTGTAAATCCTTGAAAATCTTTGTAAATCTTTGTAAACACTTGAAAATCGTTGAAAATCAAAAGAAAATCCCTGAAAATCGTGTAAAAATACTTGGAAGTCCTTAGAAATTGACAAAAAATCTTTGAAAATCAAATAAAACAATAAAAATAATTGGAAATAAAAAAAAATCCTTTGAGGATTTTTTCTAAGAAAATGCTTTTGCAGTCAAAATACCTTCGGAAGAATAGAAAGCTTGTTGCTTGGTAAATAAGAACTTCATAAAATTTGTATTTTCGGTGCAGGTTTTTATATGTTGGAATCTAAACTTTTCTACGCGCGTCTTTTATACATTTATTTAGGTTTTGATTCTTTGCCGTGTTGACATCAATTTGTGTTGGTTTTCTTGGGTTTATCGGCATAAAACACTATCTTTCAATTCAAAAATTTATTTACCGACGTTTCGAGCCTTGGATTTTGACTCATCAACAGGCTGCGAATGTAAATCAATAGTTATTTATGCAACAAGGGAAGGGAACAAGGGCCGAAAGTGCTTTGCCGTGTTGCGTATTAAGTTTTTCATGCTTGCTAGCAGGGACGAAAGTTGAAAAATGTAAGCTCAAGGGGCGATTACAAGGGGATTACATTTTTCCTTTCGTCCCTGCTAGCAAGCATGAAAAACCATTGTTAATGAAACTCTTTGTTCCCGAATGAAATGCACTCGGCTGCGGCTCGCGTCTACTTATATTTGTTTTTAAAGGATTACACATTCGCGAGTTTTTGAATCAGAATCAATCTTCTTGACCGACTTGAAATAATTCGCTAACGAAATCTATTTCCACGTAGCGTCTCTCCATCTAAGGATGACATCCTAAAGGACATCCGTAATTCGGTGTTGTCAGACCGAAACATTAACATTTTGTGAAGGTTATTTTAGAGTGAGAGGTACGGTAAATGTCGATTCGAGGAAACCAATAAGGAAGTGGTATAAGGAACAACTTCCAAAGTGAACTTCACACCTTAATTATACTGCAATGAAACTATAGGTTAATTGAAACAGAAAATTGTCCGAAAAAGTAGCAATAATTGATGTGACATAGTGAAACGATACTTTTGGATAAATGCGGAACAACCAAAATGGTTACGTCTCTTAATTGGTTCATCAAAAATACATTAGATTATTGAAAATAGCGTTAATTATTGCAGATTTGTCCATTACTTACTTACTCACGCCGAGTGGAAAAAAAAAATAATTTGAAGTAAGTAAATTTGGCAACGGTGTTTCACACCGTAGCAATTAACATCGAAATCGAACACACACTCATACGAAAAAGTTTTATTCTCAAATAAAATATATAAATCTTCGGTATATTATGATTATAGCATGGTACACTCTACACACAGCACATTCAATAATAATACCAAATATATGTTGTATATAAGTATTTGTTCATATATATTTATAGGTACAATATCATATGCCAATATATAATATAGACAACGTGTATATAAATAACCCGTATTCATACAAAGTGATATCTCTTTTTAACATATTACAAAATGGTCGTATGGTTTCTTCTTGCCAGTGTGTATTGATATACGAAGATTATTTGTATGAGAAACGAAATATAGGCATGCGCGGGGTGAGGAAACGGTAGAAGAGGAACTTGAACTATAATGGCCGCCCCATAAACTGCTAGCTAAGCTGAAAACATTGATCGGTGAAAAAGTTTTTGGATTTGTTTTATACATGAATTAGTATACGTGTATGTGCATTCATATATACCGAATCTACGAGCTGAGCTGAAAACATTTTTGCTGAAACATTTTTCAATAATTCTTGTATGTTTTGATGGTAAAACACTACAACAACATTTTTTCTATGTTGTTTTTGTATATTTTGTTGTTTCATTTTTTTTTCTCTGTAGCCTCCGCTGTTGTGTTGTTCTGGGGGAATTTATGGGTTTAATAAAATCGCTTGAATTAATATAAAAGACTTTTCCGTATTTTTCTACATTTTTACCATCCGTTTATTGTTCGAAGAATGCAATTCCATTTTGTGTGCATCAAATAAATTCATTGGTTTACCTGACGATTGTAACAAATTGTGATGCGAACGACTTACCCAATAGCTTCCTGCCAAATTGCAATAGTTTTTAATGCATGAAACACGTTCGTAATTAAACTGAAATCACGTCTTCTTTTTGCGGGTATTTTATAATTTTAAATCTACCTTTTTTCGTAACGTTGTAATCAAAACACATGTTTTTGCAAGCAACATTTTGCAATTTAAATTTATACATTGAATTCGGGAAACATTTGGAAGCAATCAACACAGACCTAGTCCGAATTCCATTGATTTTCTTTTTTACTTTCTTCAGCAATGTTAATGCAATTTTTTCTATCTAGTGGTTCGACGTTTTACTCTTGTGTAATATTGCCATTTTCAGTTCAATCAACTCCTTAGCTGTTGTGTACTGGAGATGTTTATCTGATAAGTGTTTCAGAGTTAAAAGAAAAATAACAGCACCTTAACGCTCTTATTCCGTGTGTAATAAACTCTCTAACATTTTTTTTGCCTATTGTAATTTTTAACCGTTTTCTTTAAAGATGTAAAGTAAAAAGATTTTCAGTAAAAAAAAATTTTTATTATTCACGATTTTGTAGAAGAGTAGATACTTCAAAACTTGGGTAAGGGACCGATTTCAATATTTTTTTTCGCGACTCATCAACATTTGCGTTTTATATTTTGTTATTCACAATACATTTGTTATTCCTCTAAAATTATCTATATAACTTCTGTTGATAATGAAAATGTCATCACTAAAAAAATCGCATGAATTTTATTGTTCTGGCAAAACAGAAAAGCGATAACAGCTTCGAAGGACTTGACAATTAAAATGTGAACAAAATTACTCGACATGCTGCTGAGTAATGAATCGTAGATCCATCACTATTTGTTTACTGCGCAGTAACAATTGAAGTAAGAGTTTCAAAGCTTAGATTCACGAAAATCCGGTTTTTCTATACAGAATGTCAGCGTTGTATGCGTAATTTTTGTAAAATGCTGTGAAAGCTTTTTCGCTCTTCCTGACCTTTAACGGCGGATCATGAGGGCTGATGATCGAATTATTTGCGAGAGTCACATCTATTGACTAATACCCATTTCAAACTTGCATGGGACGGGTGGTTCAGTGATGAGCGCGCTGGACTGCCACCAAAATGGGACTCGGGTTCGAGCCCTGGTGCTGACATTGTCAGGAATTTTTCTCTAAAAAGTACAACGTCCCCAAGTTCACCCTTCCTTCATAAATTGGGTAGTTACGGTATTCAATGCCCGTAATGAACTGTACACAATCATTAGCTCTGATGACGTCACTCAAAACAGATGCAAGATTTCTGTGAAGGCTTTTTCGCTCTTCCTGACCTTTAACGGCGGATCATGAGGGCTAATGATCGAATTATTTGCGAGAGATTCAAAGGATTCACATCTATTGACTAATACCCATTTCAAACTTGCATGGGACGGGTGGTTCAGTGATGAGCGCGCTGGACTGCCACCAAAATGGGGCTCGGGTTCGAGCCCTGGTGCTGACATTGTCAAGAATTTTTCTAACGTCCCCAAGTTCACCCTAGCTTCATAAATTGGGTAGTTCAATTGGGTATTCAATGCCCGTAACAAACTGTACACAATCATTACCTCTGATAACGTCACTCAAACAGATGCAAGATTGTGTATGTATGAACAAAGAACACCGTGCAATTGAAATACGTTGTCGCAAGCTCTCCCGATGGGCTGCTAGAACGTCATGGATGGTGCTGACGACAGTACGACGGAGCTCGTGAACGATGACAGCCCATAATAATAATAATAATAATAGCGTATGGTATTGTTCAGCCGGGAGGACACTTTTTAAGTGACAGATTCGGCTACCATTGCTGCTATAGCTAGTGAAAGTACTTTTACATGGTATTGTAATGACTTAGCACTAGGGACCACATGCTTAACGTGAATTCCGAAACACGCCTTCTAAGTATTTTGACACTCTGAAGGTTTCGCTTTAGTACCTATAGCAGTGCTTAGCCCACTAACTGACTACCGATTTTTTTCCTGTTGCGGGTGAGTTTCGAACACACTGGCAACTCATTCAAATATTGGAAAGCAAACGATCTAACAATTACTCCATTGAGTTGTTAAAATGATGACAACCCAGTAGCCAATGGACTGTGGACCACAATGATGATTGCATAAAGATGTCATCACAGTTCGGTTTTCACCTTCCTCCCGGCATACTAACACAATGCGAGAAACCTTAACTCATCAATGCATTATAGAATTACTTAGATGTGAGAATGTATGCGTGAATTAAGCGATACAATGTAAAAATAACTGAAATTAATTGTATAAACTGAAAAAGATGAAAAAAGAACTATACGCTTCGAAAATAGCCATTTTGAACAGAGAAATGATAAGTTGGTACGCTTGTGCCGAGGCGAAACACTCATGTGAATGACAGTTCGTCGTTTCCGCTTGTAATGGATGTGAATATACGACTATCAACTTTTGACAGCTGTCAGATTTGGATCCTGCAAGCTCTTTATATTTAAATCGCTTTTAGAACTTCATGCCCAAATACTAATTTGAAAGTTGCACTTACACCCTTAACGAATGGAAACGACGAGTTGGTTTGTCTGGGAGAAAATGTGAGAGAATTGCGTACAAAATACTCTCCAACACATCTTAGCTGACGTTCCCATGTGTATTCTACCTCGAATCAGGCGTACCAACTTATCATTTCGCTGATTTTGAATGAAAGGCAGCTGTTTTAGTTTTGTTAAGACGCATTAGAACATCATGTCTCTGTTGAAAATAACCGATCAGGAGGGCTTAGCGGGTAGTTTTGTTGTAGTTTGTATTTTAACTAATGAATCATCATTGGCTTGGGGTGCAAACTCTTCACTTCGGTATTTCTTAATGCGATGTCATGAATGCAGCTGTTATTGCAATAGTCATGACTTTTAAACATTGTACGTGTATTTATTTTCAACATTGAAATTAGAAAAACACCAGGTTACTTGACACATGCCTTGAAAATGAAGCCAAAAAATGAAATGCGCTTACTCAAACCAATAAATACCGATTTGCGACATTAATTCTATCCTATTCAACGGTATTTTTTTTTTTCTCAATCCTAACCAATTTTCGAGAATTACTTTCAATTCATGGAAATGGTGAGCTTCGATGGGGATTATGCAAGTGAACCGAATACCCTAGCAGTTTGATTTGCTTACTGGAAAGTGTAACGACGTATAGTCTACGTAAACGAAATTGTCTCGTCATTTCAATATTTGAAATGCTGTTTGCTTATTTGGCTCGGTCGAAGATAAGACGAAATTTCTCAATATTTTCGTAGAATTTGTACGAACTTTAAGTAACAATTAAGCAGCAGAAGCTTATGTCTTCTTATTTGCACAGCCTTATGCAAACAATACATCTCTTCAACAATAATTTGAAAGAAGAGGTTTTACCCACTACGATTAATTTATATCCGCGTAATACACACATAAAGGTAAGGCAAATTTATGTTTTCAGATAAACTAGATGAAATGTCGATTCATACCAAAAAAAAAATTGTAAGAATACCAGCAGGCACAAAAATTATATGTTTATATGTATATAGTATATATGAAAGTTATATTTCGCTACTGCGTCAAAACTAACTATTTCTATATCGTTCCAGCCGCTGCTATTTCTGTTACCATCTCTGTTTGACTCACAGTAAATTTATTTTGTTATCACAATATGACCTCGCTTTGCGTATACCATTTTATATCTTCTGTTGATGAGCACATACAATCACAGGGTTGTAACTTGGCACTAAATTCGTGTTCCTTGTTCATTACATTTTTATTTCCCAGCATTCGTACATTAAAGTATTTGTCTAAACATCAATTTAATTAAAATCTCACTAAATTAAAAATCTCCTCCATTTTCTCCGTCACTGAATCTTGAAAGGTACCCATTATTGACGCGGCGTTTGTTCGTTGAATGACCATGTTGATTCTTTGTTGAAGGAATGACATCGTTCTGGATTCATTAGTTTTCGACCTTATTCCTTTGAAGAATTTCATAGCTTCCGAACCACATGGACCGAATGTCTCCACGAAGTGGCAATTCTGATCGATGAGTGTTTTATATTTATTTGCTTTTACTCTTGCTCTGTTCTCAGCTTGTTCATAGTTTTTACATCTTCGAATTTGTCTGAGAACTACAAAATTTAAAGATTTTCTGACTTACTGAACGAGAGGAGCTCCAAACCTTCCCTGTAAAGTTTTACCAGGAGACAATTTCATTGCTAAATTTTCACAAGAAGGGCAGCGCTTATCTCAAGGCGATAAAAAATCCCAAAAGTTTTTAAAAAAATATCCCAAGTATTCTCAAGAACTCAGAGAAATGATAACAGAGGTCGTTGCTTCCGCCGGGAAGCAACGCCCTCTGTTATCATTTCTCTGCAAAAACTCTTAAAAACAATTCCATATTCGTCACCTGTTACGGGGTTGTAGTTTTTACCCGCAGCATTTCAATGGACTTATACCAGTTTTAGGTAACACCTCAAAACGACTCCATTCGTGCGCTGTTTTTCGAATAAATCAACACGAAAATCATACAGATTTGTTGTATGAAAACTTTCAGATGTTAAATATACATTTCTAGTGAAGCATTTTCTAATTTCAAGTCAATTGACTATGTCAGAGTGTCGATTTTGCCATTTTTCAAATTCAAGTTTTAATAATTTCTTTGAAAATTACACATTCAAAAGCACGTCATCGACAAAATTCACTTCAATCTATGTTGTTGCAACGTATAATGAAAAATCAACGCCAATTTATTGAAATATCAATGTTTTTGTGCTTGAGGCCATGAAAAAAGTACAACTTTCTTACATGAAATTGACTATAGTTTGACAGTTCACCCATGGATTGAAAAAGAAACGTCATTATGTTACACATGGCGTCACCTCAGTGCCGAAATATTATAAGGCGGAAGTAAAGAATGCAATATTTGCAATGGAAATAAATACTGAAAAAACCCAAAAACGGCATTTTGAAACTCACTTGACGGTCGTCTTGAAATTATTTAGAAACCTATAGGTAAATATCATGTTTATCACAGGAAATGGTCGGCACTTAAAAGTGTTTTTTTTTATTTCAATTGAAAGACTGATTCCTAGTTCGCCTTCAATGGATGATGAATGATCAAGTCGGGTCCTTTGCTTTATGCGAATAGCTAGGGAAAGTAGTGTGTGTTCTCTATCTAATGACAAAAATCCAGTTCTACTGAAAAACAACAGTAAGAGTAATATTTCTGGCAACACAAACTGTTTAGGTGAAAATATACTGTACGTTATTTTGATGTAAGCAATGCACCCGTGCACATACATTCAAAAACATTGTTAAAAAAAATAGAAAAGAAAAAAAAAACAAATTCATTCGGTTGGGTCACCAATTCTGAATTCACCATCTCAGCATAGTAAGACCGTTTATTTCTGTGTGTATTGGTGGTCGGTCGTTACACAACAACAAGCGATAGTAAACATATTACAGAGTTTTCGATAGGAATAGCAAAAGAACAAAAAATAATAAATAAATACTCACACAATACCTAAAGAGAAGCCACTGAAGTATGGAGAGAGGGAATTATCTGAGCTCAGCTTTATTACGTGTCATCTATCCATCTTCTTTCGTTGTAAATAAATTTTCCATATAGTCGTCTAGCTTCGTCTACATGTGACTGAAGATTTTGTGCCACATTGACTTTCACAACCTCATTGTGTATGCGAAGTACCTCTACGCTGTGTGTCTGTGAATGTGTGCTCGTTCAACGGATATAAGTATAAAAGACCATTGTAACAATGGATACATGTAGAAGCTTTTTAATAATAAGTGTACATCTATACTCTTAAAGAATGAAACAAGGCACAATGAGTCATCCCAATGTTGCGTTTTCTCTTTCGCACACGTTGCGTTAACTTGAAATTTTCTGTTTTATTTTGGCTATAAAGCCACCGTTGCCACATTGCCGAGTCTCTTGGGTGTACGTATATGTGTACATTACCGTGTATATACCTACGTCTTATTTTTACATTGAAGTTTTTGTTGTACGACGTTGCCAAATTTCGTCGACAATATTTGCAATTGCTTTGCAGAATTTTTGTTACCTATGGTTCTACTAAAGCAATAGAGATAAGTTCACAACACTTTGGCGAAATTTCAGTTGATTTTTTTTTATTCATCTGTTATTAAAGATTAAATTGTGCATTGTTGAACGAGTTCTTTTGTCCGAACAATTTAAATTTATTATCAAATTGTCTGAGAGTCAACGAATGGTTCAGAAAATGTGTCCATTTTGCTTCCATTTCTTACTTACACTTTTCGGACATAATACGAATTTATTGAACGTAAAAATATTACGTTCCTTCATCGTGCTTTTTCTTTACATTTTCTTTTCTCAATAAATGTTTGAACCCTTTGTGCATGTGTCATTTATCTTACCTTTTGTACGGTTTAGGAAAAAATTTCTTTTTTTTTAATTCTTTTTCTCAATAAATGTTCTCACGCTATTAAGATTATAAATGTCAGATCTATAAAGTGGGAATTAAATACAGAAATCACTCATTCGTTACGAGATGAACAACGGGCAATTATGACAAGCCCTGCTCGCTGCCTTTTTCTCGGAATTATCCACCCTTTGTATGCTGGTAACGCATACACTTTTAATATTTAAAGATCATTTTTAACAGGCGATTCACATAAGTGAGTTATGCATGTCTAAAGTCACAGTTTTGAATACGAAGTAGTTCGACACTTTTTGTTAAACATTAAAATTACACATGTTTCGGTCTTGGGTGGGAATTAATGCTGCAATTTGAATGTATGTAACTCAGTGAGGAAATTTCAACGTCTGATGATTACTGAACAAGTTCAATTTATTCCGTTTGTAGCTCAATGACTCGAAAGAAATCAGACGAATGATAATTCCTACGAAAAACCGTTGTGCCGAGTCGAAAGTAAATTATTCAATTTGGGGAGAGTAGAAAGACATGAAAAAACATCACCATGATTGATCTCAGTGTGAAACAAAGCAACGAACATTCTGTCATCTTTTTATTCAACAATTTTTTAAACGGCTAGGGTTTGGACCTCCCACTTAGTTATCAATATAATGACAAACTCAGACCTTTTCGTAAATAAAGTCTACTTTTGATTGGTTATGATCAATGAAATAAACACGCTAGAGCTTTGAAGAAAACTTAAAATAATCTTGGAACATGTTGGAGTCTACGCGCCCTCAGATACATTGGAAGAATGTTGATGAAACCCCAAGAAACTTGGAACATGTTTATTGCAGAATCATAGTGCATTCACTTTTCGGCTTTAGGGTGTTTTCAATTTTTTTCATATTTAGAGCTGCAACCCCCTGATTTTCCATTTTTCATTTGGTGATTTTGCTTCACTTTGAATGGCCGATGCCTCGATTTGCATTTGCCTTCATAAAAATCGTTCCAGAAAATTCATTTGTTGATCAAATTTAACGGAAGAAGTGCCGTTTGATAGGCAGAAAAATAAGCCTCCTATAAAAAATATTTTTTTACGTAACCTGCAAAGCGATGGCGCTGCGAGCGTTTCAAATTTGAAAAATGGCGGAAAAATCACATTTTAGAATTTCTTTTCGGCCAGTTTTCAGTAAAAAAATTTAAAAAAAATATTTTTTTGGCCGTTTTGGACTCTTACAATTTTGTGTGTAGGGTAATGAGATCAACCATTGGCATTCCTTTTTTTCGTGCAACACCCTAATCTGGATCCAATAGCAGATTCCTCAGACCTGTACTTCAGTGGATAAAAATGTTCCCCTCAAGTTTCTTCCCAACAATGAAAAAAAATTTGTTTTGGTTTAGGGACGACCTGAGGGCTAGAGATCTCGGACCCACTTCAATCCCAACATTGCTTTTTCGATTGTCGTAATCGTATGAGATTATCGTGTTAACGTATGAACGAACGAACAGACAGACGGACGCACAAAGTTTTTTTTTGGAGATTTCTCTTATTTAGACCCCAAAAAATCCACAAACTCTTGGATCGAAGTTTGACGGGTACAAATGTCGTCGTAGTGAACGCATAAGACACGTACATCGTACGGGTCCAAGAACATAAAGAAACATATGCAAGGGACCCGCACGCATTAGAACAGATGTGGGAAAGAGCAAAGAGAACAGATGTTACAAACATATGCATGGGACCCGTGCACATCAGAATAGGTGCGGAATGGAGAACAGATGTTACACAAAGCCTCGAACTAAATCTAAATGAATATTGCCTTGACTCTTGAGTATACAAAAGAACGTCGACATGAAATTGCATTGGAAATTGCCGAAAGGGCAATATTGGAAAACCTGTGCGAAGAACTGTGAAAAAATTTTTTCTAAAAAACTACCATATTTCATTCTTCATAATAGACAAAAAAGTTCCCCTTAATTTACTCATTAGAAATTTTTTGGGGTGAGGTCAATCTTACGGTCGGACAAAAAGTTTGGATCTTTTCTCTCTACCGCGCAGAAAACCTTATCATCAGAAGAATATTCGTGAAAAACCACCAAATATCTGTAGTGTTGTGTAGTGCAGTAGCGTGAGTTGGACCTACAGTCCGGATCACTCAACCAATTTTCACTAACTTTTTTTTCGTGATTTCTGGAAGTCCATATCTTTCAATTAAAACCTTAAGAGTGATTTCCGTTCTAATTTTGCACGGTGCGCTTGTGTTTAGCCGTTACTTCGTTTTATTACAAAAATACTATTTAAACGATTTAAATTCACTTTATTGAAAACGCTTCTGTTCGTTTTCGTTTCTGTACAAGGAATGAATCTACGGAAGCGATACGACGACAAATTGACGTACGCTGAACTGAATTTACAAATATAATGCGTTTAATTCTAAGTTTAACGAAGCGCAAACTTAGTTCGAAAAGGGTTCGAACAGCTTGATTCAGTTTTCAATGAAAAGTTTTTGCGTATGAGATTTCTCCCGTACGTACCAGAACAGATGTGGCAAACAGAATAGATGTTGTAAAAAGACTCGAACGTATCTAAATATAGTAATGAGACGTCTGAGACCATTCAATTCTAGAAATGGTTTTATCCAAAGATTCGGCGATCTTTGCCTAAAACCCTGAAACACGTGTTCTCTAAAATTGTATACTCTACAACTTTGCTCTTGGAAGCAACTTTCTTACTCTCATAGTTCTAGAGATATGGGTCATCCCTTCTAATTCTAGAAGTGGTCGTATCCCAGGATTGTGGCATTTTTACCTAAAACCCTGAGACACGTGTTCTCTAAAATTTTATTCCCTACAACTTTCCTTTTGGAATGAACTTTCCAACTCTCATAGTCTTTCCTCCTAATTCTAGAAGTGGTCATATCCCAAGATTGGGCCATTTTTCCTTAAAACCCTGAAACACATGTTCCCTAAAATTTTATTCTCTACAACTTTGTCTTTGACAGCAAATTTCCATATTGCGGAGTTAAGCAAATATAGACGAAAAGCCATTTGCTTTCATATCTGGCAAAGAAACTCAATTTCGTCCATTCAATTGGCCCCAGACCCCTGACCCGATTTTTACAAAATAAATTCGCAGTTTTGGTAGATCAAATTCTTTCATTTGACGCCAAAATGAACAATTTTCGTGCTGTACTTGCCGAGATATTTGCGAAAAGTTTCACCGACCACGTTTTTTGACACTTCTTCGACCATATTTCCGGAACAACTTGGCCGATTTTACTGATCTTCGAACTTGAGTCATGGGAGGCATGTACCTTTCAGGAAAAAAAAAGGTTAGGGTGATCGGTTCAGCCGTTTGGGAAAAAAGTGGAGACGGACTGACATTTCTTTATTGCTGATTCGTCATATTTAGACTTCCACATCGATCTACCCCATGTTACCATAAAAATGTTTGTAATAAATCTATAGGACCTTCGTACTTCGTACGGGTCCAATAACAAAGATAATAAAAAGTATTGAACGAAATTCACGCCCCTTGCGTTGCAATGATTGCATGAAGAGGACGACGAGCTGTTCTGCATCTGCAGTCTAATGATCACTTTTACAACCTTGATTCCTTGAAAAAAAATCAAAGAATAAGCTTCAAGCTCATGACAGTTCAAATATTTTTTTTATTTAATTGGGAAAACGCATTAAATTAAGTTTCCCAACCAGGTAGTTCGGAACATTGCTGTCACGCCTAATTATTTGGACTTTCCATTTTTGGCCGTTCTGTTCGATAAAAATCTATCATTTTTAAAAGACAGATTACGACAATGGAAAGTCTTAACTTATGTTTTTGATTTGGCTGACCAATTATCAAGAAAATGCAGATTTTAATGATAATATTTTAAATTCAATTAGAGTCTAATAAAGACTGACAGTTGTTAAGCAGAGATAATAAGAGAGTAATTTATTCTACAACGAACATGTCATTCAAAATTAAAGCCAACTATACATTGCACTACTCATTTGTGTACTTTTATGTCTAAAATAGGATATTATTACTGAAAAATGTTTCCATTAATCCTATTTTATCAACGTTTCATTTTATTTATCATAATTACCGCGACTCGAGTAGTAATGAGACTTAATAATAATGCCTCCATAGAATTCATGTTTTCAGTTTTCTGAAAAAAAAAATTCTTTATTTTATCACATGGCTGTGTGATTTTTTTTACATTTCGCACAAAGAACTTTTCAAAAATTATTAATAACAACGAAAATAAGAAACAAAATTGTGTGAATAGAGTTATGCATCTGCATATTCAACTCATTTACATTTGTCTGTGTTGTAAAATATCTTGTGAAACAAACTTTTTTTTTCCAGAAATTTGAATTCTATGAAATCATGCCATACACTCAAAATCCATACGTACATTTTAATTGTAGATTTTATTTATGAAAATCTGTTTGTTTCGTTTCAATGCATATAGCGCACAGGGTTGTAATTTGGTACTAGTTTTGGGGGTTTTTCTTTATAAGTTTTTTTCATGGAATTTACGTGGTAACGTTACCATCAAAATGAATGTCAGATTCATTTGGTCATTCTATCAAAGATTTCCATTGCTATAGTTACAACATAGTTTCGAAGAAGGGGGTGTTTCACAAGTTGATGGCGTACTTTGTTACAGTTTTTCTTAAAACCGAAACATCCAGCAATAAAAGTTCGTTCATGCAGTAGATTGGTCTTTCCTCTACTGCATGGATGCATTGGATTTTGAATCTGAAGTACGCAGCCTTCAGGAAGTTGCAACATGTGGAAGACTATGAAGCCTGGGATCATAAAATGATGTTAGAGCCAATAGCGAGTACTTTATCGTAAAATATTTGTCAATTTTACACCAAGCTGCGTACTTTTCCATAATTCAAGGTCAATAAGAAGGCAGCCTGGTGTAAAAAATTGAAGCAAATCACTATGATGGCATTAACGAATGCTTTACAACGCACCAATTTTCATTTTGACTCCAGGCTGCGTTCTTGCGATATGTTTGTTTAAATGTAGATGACAGCGGCAGCCTGGTGTCAAGTTGAAATACAGTGCGTTGTAAAGCATTCGTCATTACAGTCACGGTGATATGCTTCAATTTTTGACACCAGGCTGCCTTCTTTTTCGTGATTCAAGATCAAATAGGTGGCAGCCGGGTGTAAAATTGAAAAATATTGCGCCGTAAAGTACCGCCTACTAGATTCAAATTGCCCATACATCATATTTTGACACTAGCCTGCCTTCCCGGACTAGGCTACTGCAACACCACCTTTTTAAAACTTTTTAGATGATACTCGTTGCGCTCATCCATCGTGTCTCACATCTTTTGCCTTATGGTTTTATTCCTTTAATCTGTCAAGTGTGAGGGACCGTACAATTTATGATGTTGAAACACTCACACCACCTATTCCAACCCGAGAATGGCCTAAATTTTGCAAGAAGAACCTACCCTTCTAATGAGAAATGCGTTTGTTTAGTTTGAATTTACTTGGAAGAGTCTTTATCGTCACAGCTATGATAGCATCGCTCCAATGGTAACTATTTCGTCAGGACACCGGCTTAAGTGCTAAGGTATATGCGTCGCTATGATTCCCTAGATACGACTGTAGAAAGTAATGGTGTGGTGTGGAATGACGAGAACGAAAGTACCGAAACGTTGTGTGTTAGCACTGAACTGAAAGAGTTTTCCATGTCGTCATACAAAAACTTTGGAAATATCCAATCTCTCAATCTCGTTTTTTATTCAAGGGTGAGATTGGATTCCAAAGTTAGTATTGATTTCCACTCAAAAAAAAGTACTCCGTTTAAGAATTTTAATTGGTCGAAAAAATCACGTGACGAATTTCAAAATTGTTAACGGAGCACTAAATGGAGTACTTTTTTTCAGTGGAAACCAGCACTTATGACGCGTCACGACGTATGACTATGTGAAAGCTGTCTAATTACGTAGAATTTGTAAAAGAAAAGTAAAAGTTTTTTTCTGTATAAGCGAGAGGTGTGTATTTCCGTTACGAGATAGCGAAAGCTTGTTGTCGCTGCACCAACACACTCTCGCAAATACAGAAGAATATCTTGAGCCAAAGTGTCGGTGCACGTTACATCCCAAATTAGTGTACACCCTCTTGTCCACGGGATCAGCGTCTGGCTCCAACTTGGAGGGAAAATCGGCCGATACCAGCGCTTGTTTAATTATGCTGTTCAGCTCCGCGTGTCTCGCATGCCGACCTGCGCTCTTACGACATTTCAGCCCATGGTGACCTTTTTCGTTCACTTGTGATCCGTATCGGCAAACGTGTGGCGCACATATGTTGACTCCTAATCGCAGACCAACGGCTATCCGGAACGTGTTGTTGTCCATGAGAGTGCCGATTGATTGCGAAGGGAGCGCTTGCAACTAGGCGCCCGACTCAGGTGTCTGAAGTGCCAAAAATCGCGCTCTGTCCACTTTGTGCTCGAAATTCAGTTGACTTATCAACCGAGTCGTTGTAATACTGGACCATTATCGCTGTAGCGATGGTATTTCTGGTTGGATTTGATCCGGATGCCGCAATCTCCACTCGTTTAGTCCCTCTCCATAATCGGCAATTTGCTCAACTTGCAGCGACGGTTGGTGTAACATAATACTGACAAGCTGAGTAACTCCGTTAGCAGATGATAAAAAAGCGGGTAAAACTGTAACCGAAACTTTCCGGACTCCCAAACCTCCTGAATTGATGGGCAGTAACGCCATGGTCCACGTGTTTGCGTCCAGTTTCGAATTCGCCAAGGATTCCAAAGCAGATTTGATCTCACTGTCCACCTCACGTCCACCACGTTGGCACTGTCCTAAGTAGAAAGACTAACTTCGGTAACGTAGAACAGTTCTTCAAGATGTAGATTGCGATATGGTA
>WJQU01002961.1:0-25000 GCA_029228625.1 Pseudolycoriella hygida
GATCTGCGCATTAAAATTGCATAACGCTAAGGTATTTTATAACAATGAACGTTATAAACAGAAAAATGGCAAGAACAACAAAGTATGTATAAGAATCAGGACGCATTTTTGAAAGAGAAGAATAAGTTATTTGTTGCACCTATTCCCGTATTCATTTATATAACGTGGACGACATTATACAATGATTGATTCGAGGTGGTTTGCCGGAGAACAATAAAAGTTATTTCAATGGGTTGGGCTGTTTACGTGTCGTTTATAGGAATTGCACGTGAAGTCTCTGCAATTTGTTTATTTGCTCACAAAATTAAGCGTTTTTTTATTGTGAATTACAATTATTCACTTGGATGACATAACCGACTTGGTCGGGTTATTGTTGGTTTTTCATATTGTTTCAGTAATTGATCGAAACTGCATTGAACTAAACACGTACGGAAAGGCCATTATTTGTTAAATGGGGGTTATGTAAAGGCACAAATTCCATACGTTTAATTGATAAATTTACATAATGGTCTCGTTTGGGATTTTATTATGAAAAGAATATTTTGAAACAATTCGTTGGTAAGTGGATTTTTGTTCCCAACCACCTTATTAATCACGCAGGAATTTCTGCATTCCGTAGGTACGTACCTTGTTTCGTAAAATTTTGCTTATTTGATTTTACTTTATATGCGACGATACGATACATTAAATGCCAATTTTTGAGACGGAAAATGAGAATTTATTGCATTATTCTCAGTATTTATCCGTCTAAATCCGTATAAATTCCACTCTCTAGGGCGATAAATAACCAGCTAGACTAGAAATATTAAATTAAAAAAACCCGTCCGTTTGAGAATCGAACACAGAACGCCCCGCATTCCAATCAACGATGCTAACCACTACACCACATGAATTGCGAATTATATTATCGCAGCTGATGTGATTCAATTGAAAACTCTCATAAAATGTGTTTTCTATATGCGTAAATGGAATCTCACATGTGTGAATAACCGTTCGCGTGTATATTACATACACTTATTCGCTATCGCTCGTGCGTTGTGTGTATATACACTTGAACGGTTATTACTCGCTTCCCACAATGTATAAGTAATCTTATATTATCAGACGTTTTGGTAACGCATTATGAAAGTTAACACATTGAAATGTTAGGTACTACTGTTGTCTATTATAAATAGGCTAATATTTGGGAAGAAATTCTCTAAATTTAAGGAAAACTTTTAACATTTTCGGCTCTGCTCCTTCTGTCTCTTTCCTACTCGCTGATTATTAGTGCTTCAAATCTTTATAGAAAACTTTTTAGGTTCTCAGTAGAGGTGAGAGAGGACCATCCGAATCTCGAAGAAAAAACCGAAACGAACCCGAATCAATTTGGCGGATCGATTCGGTTTGGGTTTTCGTTTTCTTTTTTCAGGTCGGGTAGGGTTTGATGACTTCAATTAACTAAACCCGACACGTTTTTCCGTATTTCGACTCCTCCGGTTTTTTCGTCTTGATTTTGACGCCTCTGGATTTTGTGCCTCCGGATTTGGACCGACTTTTTATATTATTTCGGGCTCGAGTTTGTTTTTTCATTTTAGATCGGGTTCGGTTCAGGTCGGGTTTGAATTTTTATTTTTCGGTTCGAGTCGGGTTTGACTTTTTAATTTGGATCGGGCTCGGTTCGGGCCGGGTTTCAATTTTTATTTTTCGGTTCGGGTCGGGTCGGGTATTAATTTTTATTTTGGATCGGACTCGATTCGGGTTTGGGAAAAAAGTCGACCCGCACACTTCTAGTTCTCAGTATAGGTGTGCGCCGGTCAATTTTTCTCGACGGCGGCTGTAATTTTTTTTTTTTTGAAATTATCGGCGGCGGCTTGAATCGGCTGAAGTTTTCTTTTCGGCGGCTCTGCCGGCGTATGTTAAACGTTTTATCGACGGCAGGCACGCCGACTTCCATGGTACGCCGGGGCTTAAGCCCCCAACAGAAAATTTCTGAGGGCTGAGAGCACGCACCGATCATGGTCCCTAGATGCCGAATCTGCAAAAAAAATCTTGTCCGTCCGTTTGTGGTTTTGGGATTGAAGATGGGCATTTTTGGATGAAGGGCCGCTGAGCTGGGCTCGTTTAAGTGGTTTTAGGTCTTTTGTACATAACTCAAGTAAATCTTAACCGATCTTCATTAAGTTTTTTTCATTAGAAAGGATAATTAGTGCCGAACATTTTATAAAAGAAAATTTTTTGAGTTTGGGTCCCTGGACCTAGCTGGAGTCCTAGAAACGGTAGTCGACTATGGCCCTTCGTATTTGTGAATTCCACCCGATTTTCATGGATCTTTTTTTTATTGAATAGGTTAATGAATGCCCAATATTTTATGGAAGAAAAGTTTTTAAATTTTAGGCCCTCGGACCTAGTTAGAGCCCAAAAAAGGGGGGACGACTAGGGCTCACGTTTTTTTTAAAAATATCTTGCAAGTTATGAGAGTTAAACCATTAGTTTCTTTGGCAAATTCTCAGAATTTTGGGAGTAGAACAGGTCGGTATAAGTCAGAAATGCTGGGCAGTTGGAAAAGCGATCAAGTTTTAGAGTCTTAGAGTTATGTGGGAAGTTCGCGGAATAAGAGTATTGGTGTTTTCGGCAAAGTCTCAGAGTTTTGTGGGTAGAACAGATCGGTATAAATAAAAATACTGCTCAGGTGGAAAAGTGATAAATTTTCCGGATTTTAGAGTTATATGGGAAGTTATGGGAGTTAAAGTTTTAGTTTCTTCATCGAAGTCTCAGAGTTTTGTGAGTAGAAGAGGAAAACATCGAGTCGTGCGTCACTACGGGTTTTTCAAAACTGCTGTTTCGGTGATTTTCAATGTAATCTAAGAATTTAAATCAATGAATTTACCTAAAGTTTGACCTTGCTTTACACTTGCATTACAGGAGGGAGGGGGGTCTGAAAAATGTCGACTTTAGCGTTACGTTTTTATGAACGGCCTCATACAAAAAAAAACTCTTTGGCTTAATAGACTAATTTAAAGTTAGCCCCCAACAAGGAAAGGTAAAGTCGGCGTTTTTGATCGGCGGCGACAGCTATTTTCGACGCAAAAACGGCGCTCAAAGAAAAATTATCTTCAACAAAATCTCGAAATAGGATGTTTTTATTATTTGACACATGTCACTTTGACACATGTCACTTTGGCAACTGTCACTTTCTCATCCGTCATTGTGACACCTGTCAATTTGACATATGGCACAATCTTACGTCTGTCACTTTGACACATGCCAAGTGAAGTTATGACCATCTAAGTGAAAGAGTGAGTTCTACTTCAAATACTTGGAGAATTAGGAAATTTGTCCCAGTACGAAATGTAGGTAACTAGGTGGCTAACGAGGCTAGAGAATTTTTCCTTATGCGAAATGTCACAGAGAACTAGGTGGCTAACAAAGCTGAGCAATTTTTCCTTATACGAAATGGATGAAATGTCACAGAGAACCAAGGGCGTGACAGTCTTTTGTTTCGATCTTTGCAAGTAATATTCAGCATGAAGTTAGCTGCATTTACGACTGTAGCTAACTTCACGTTGAGTACTATTTCCAAAGATCGAAACGAGAGACTTTCACGCCCCTGCAGAGAACTATGGCTAACGAAGCTAGAGAATTTTGCCTTAAAAAATGTCACAGAGAACTAGGTGGCTAACAAAGCTAGGGAATTTTTCTATACACAAATTGTCACGGTGAACTAGGTGGCTAACGACACTAGGGAATTTTCCTTATACAAAATGTCACAGAGAACTATGGCTAACGAAGCTAGAGAATTTTGCCTTATACAAAATGTCACAGAGAACTAGGTGGCTAACGAGGCTAGGGAAATTTTTCTTATTCGAAATGTCACGGAGAACTAGGTGGCTAACGAAACTAGGGAATTCTCCTTATACAAAATGTCACAGAGAACTAGGTGGCTAGTAAAATGTGCATTCGATGTTTGGTCCCTCCTCCCTGTCGTACGATGGTCGTCCGCCAACTTTTGACACTTGATAACGAATCAGTAAGACTAGCTAAACATCTTAGAATGTAAGAAAAAAAATTTCGTGACACTTAGGGTAAGTAAAATTTCACCCACCTGTCTATTTCAAATTTTACGACTACCATTTTGACATCTGTCAATTTGATGTTGGACAAATGTGACATTAACATTTAACACATGTCACTTTGACGTCTGTCCCTTTGACATCTGTAACTCTAATATTATCATTTTTCTCGGTTTTCTCCTCATAAGAATTAAACGAATGTGTAAACAGCTCTAAGGCAGTAAATGATGCTCTCCAGTATGATGGAATTAGTTTATTGCTAAGAGTCGCAAAGAGAAAAATATTTTTGATTTTAGTGACTAATACGAAGCGTGAAACAATTTTTTAGTTCAAAATAAAAGTTGTGAATGTTTTTAAATGGACTCGGCGGCGGCGGCTGAGATTTTACCTAAATTTTCGGCGGCGATCGGTGCGGCTGCAGCCGGCGCACACCTCTAGTTTACAGTGACGTAACAAACCCTCTTATGCGAAAAATAAGAAATTCATCATCAAAGTACTAACAAAAATTTTCCCAGAAAGTCTATGCAAACTTTGCTCTGCAATGTTCTCTATCTTCGATAAGTTAGCGAAAATCCAAGCAAATATTAATATTGGAATGTGATTAGTGCGGATTAGAGTGATATTTCTTCGATAAAATCTTATCATAACGTTTGATATGAAATCGTTAAATTACTTAAGAACAGCACGTATACATAATTGATATCCCCACTTGTAATATATTCTGTGGATTACGTGCTCAAGCACCGGTACACATTCTTGTCAAATATTTATTATTCTAATTACACCTAAGATTTAATTATATTATGTTTACATACCTATTCCTTTCAAGATTGATTCATATGTGATAGTCATCACCGGAACAGATTGGAACAAACGGGAGTTAGTTGGAATTCATTACACTTACGGAAATATATTTTTGCATCAAATAGAATTTTGTACTTCTGCGCAGCTTTTTAACACTGCAAAAACTTGCGCAGAAGTACAAAATTCTATTTGATGCAAAAATATATTTCCGTAAGTGTATTGAATTCTGTAAGTCTACGCCTTCAAATTTTGCAACCTTATTACTTTCATTAGATAGGTTTGGAGACATTCATTCCCAATGATTTGTAACGGCAACTTGGTCTTGCTCCAACGAATACGCCGCTGTTTCCCGTTATCTTCAAACCCCTATTCTTAGTTGCTCTATAGTTCATAACGTTGTGAAATACATCACTAAAATACCACATCAACGTCATTATATATCGCAGCATAACGTCCAAACAAAACATGTTTGTAAACATTCCTAGACTCAAACGTTTTGTTTGTCTGTTTTCATTCACATTTCTTTTCTTGTCTAGTTTACGTATATATGTACATTGCATGCAGTTTTTATTTTCCAATAAAATTTCATATACGTAACATATGCGCAAGCTTGCATACTGTAAAATAATTCTTCTATATCACCGGTTCATCGCATAGCAAAGCACACGTCATTGTGAAATGCTATATCCCCTCCATATGCAACGCTCACCAAGAGACACAACACTCAGCAACAATAACACAAATTTCCTCTTTCTCATTACAGGCACGCCAATGAGCACTGTAACAACAATTTATATGGAACCATTCGCACGTTTAAGGTACACTCTACATGGATTTTGATTGGAACGGAAATTTAACGATAAAAAATTATAATTGTAACAACAATGTGCAACATTTTTATCGTCAGTTAATTTGAATTGCATATTAACTTTGACCTAATGTTTATGCGGTTAAGTGAACTCTACGAATTTATATAAATAACTACAAAGTGTTTTGATAACGCGAAGATTATCAGTTTCATTAATTATTGCAAGTGTTTGTGAACCGATTTCGTGGTTTTCGGAATATAAAGAAGAAATAATTTATCATTTACCTTCAATTCGTCTTGGATGAGGTATTGAGTCGAGTGTGTTAACGACAAATAATAAGAGAATAAAACAAGTGTGTGACAGGCTTCAGTGAAATAAAGAAAAGTGAATTTAATAAAAAAGAAGAGGAAAATTAAAAGAAAATTGTTATATCACAATGGATTCAACGTTAGAGCCATCGTCATCAGCATCAATTATGAATTCACCAAATGTCTTCAAACCAGACGACATAGTGCCATCAATATCAGTAATCAACAATATAAACAACGGCAACAGCATCACGAACAATAATCAATTTAAGAAGTGCATTCATCATCGAATGTCACACTGTGGACGTACGGCTGTTATACATTCACAACCACGTGTTGTGCGCGTCGGTAACGGTAGTGCGGTAATAACCAGTGGTAGTAGTACCGGCAACGGTACTACCACAGCAAATGCATCCAGTTCAGTTACTGGTCAACCGAACGGTGCTATGAATACACATTCTGGTATCGTTAGTCAACCAGGTCTTGTTCAATCAGTGTCAGCTTCAATACTTGCTGAACGATATTTGTTGCTAGATATGGTTGATGGAAGTTCACTCTATCGATGCATTGATGTACTAACTCGTGATGAACTAGTTTGCAAGGTAAGTGTTTTGATGAAGAATTAAATTGAATCAATTCGGCGAAAAGAGCTTTTAATCGTGATTTCTGGTTAATTAGACTGGGTGTTAGCCAAGATTTTGCCGATATTTCGGCTACCTTCAAGTTGACATGAAAATAGTAAAATTATAGGAAGGAATTCTGATGTCTTAAACGGCATCCGATCAAAATGGCATACAGATAATAAAAATATAAAAAAATTCACAAGCGCGAGGTCTAGTGGAATTCGAATTGTTGGTATATATTTTTGACTTTGACGTGTTTAAGACAGCTCTAGGTCAAAAAAACCCCGGACAAAAAAAACCGGACAAAATAACCTCCGGACAAAATTACCACCGGACAAAATTACCCCCTGACAAAATTACCCCCGGATAACAAGCAAGGCGCTGCGCCGCAGGCCTGAACATTATGAGAAAAAAAAGCGGGGTCGAGGGGCACCAACCCCCGCGATGGGGGGTCAAGGGGGTATCGCCCCCCTTGCGGCGTCCAAGAGGCGGAGCCACTAGCGGGGTTTGGGGCAGAGCCCCATGCTTGTAAGCCCGAGGCGTATTGTAGCTCGTCGCAGGCGCGGGGGTTTAGGTGGCAGAGCCCCCTACATCATAAAAAGAACATATGCAAACCATGCTTTGTGCGAAATTTGTCCGGATTCTTTTTTAACATTTCATTACTTCCTGAAACCGGACAAAATAACCCCAGGGGGTTATTTCGTCCGGGGTTATTTTGTCCGGGCTATTTCGTCCGGGGTTTTTTTGACCGGGGTTTTTTTGACCTAGAGCTGTCTTAAACACGTCAAAGTCAAAAATATATACCAACAATTCGAATTCCACTAGACCTCGCGCTTGTGAATTTTTTTATATTTTTATTATCTGTATGCCTTAGTACTGAGAATATGAACTAGGAAAAGATATTTGCGGCTGTCAGTTTACCTCTATATCCGTTGAATTGATTTTGATGTATAGAAAAATGGCGCTGTGTTCTATGTGAAACAATGTCAAATTCGATACATTTTTGATCCCCATCATAAATGATGTCTTTAAAGCCATCATTGGGCGATCATTTTAGACACAAGGTAGGAAGTTTACCTCTATAGAAATGTATGTGGAATTTATCGTATTAGGTTGGTACCAATGATACTGCTGTAAATAAATATTCGCCCGAATTATTTAAATTGAATTTAAAAAATTATCAACATTTTCAAGATATGTCGCAGAACAATTTCTATCATAAAATCACTTATTTTATCGGAATAAAATGAAAATCAGAAAAGGATCAAGGTCAATTAAAAAAAATCACAAATTTCACTCAAAACTTACCGTCAAATAATTGTAACAACTTCAATGAGAAATTCAAAAAATCTAATAATTTCCATACCGAAAAGTTCCACTAAAACCAATTTTTCAAGTTTAAATGACAAAATTAGCTTGTACTAACACTTTCAAAAGCTTCCCGTTACTTGAACAACAGGTGGTGTTAATTTGTGACAATTTTTCTGCGGGAATACAAAAGATCCAGAAATTAAAGCAAGTTCATGACCTACATTGATCTTTCCTCTAGTGCATGAACTCGTTAGATTTTGTGTTAGTAGCACGCAGCCATCAAAAAGTTGTAGAAAGTGGAGGCCTGCATTTCAATCCGGGCAGCCGTAACAATACATTTTCAAATTAAACTTCACCTAAAAATGCGCATCCCCTTGCAACTAAAAATACCTTTTATGTTGGGTGGTGAATGCGACTTATCTCCTTGACAAAATTTCCTTTAATAATGACGCTTTTATTTGCGGGCCAAATTAACCACTTGGTTGTCACTTAATGTCTGCTATAGGTCCGATTTAATCACCCGACTACAATGTTATGGATCACTTCCAATAATTATACACGTTCAGGTACGAGTTCGTTAATATTGTGTGGCAAATTCGATCCTCTTCCTCTCCTTTGTCCACCATAAAAATTACCTTGCTGACTGCAAGCTTAATATATAAATTTCCTCTGTGATTAGAGGTCAGCTTCTACTGGTGAACTGCTCTCACTTAACGTTGTTAACTCTGCGAAGTATTCGGTCGAACTCCACTCAAACACTTTTCAACGATAGTATCAAGCGTCGACTAGTTGGTAATTGTCACTGTTCAACCGGTTCATCAAACGTGCGTGCCATCTATCTGTCACCACCGGCGCACTTCGAATATATCCACCGGGTTAATTCAAAACTCTCTTAACAACTAAGGTTAATGCTTATCACAAAATTGCTAACAACTAAAAACCGAGTTACACAGCCTGGTGTCGAAAAGTGGTGTAATTGCATGTTTCGATGAGTACTTTTTCGGTCACAAAGTTTATTTTTGACACCAGGCTGCGGTCTTTGTGACTTCGAATCGAGACATAAGAAGGCAGCCTGGTGTCAAAAATCAGAAAATATCAGTGTGTAGCCAGTAGCATTACCTTTACGACGCATAAATTTTCACCTTGACACCAGGCTGCGTCCTTGAGCTATGGCCGTGTAAATATAGAGGACAGCATTTGAAAATTTATGCCACTGGCTACACACTGATATACTACGATTTTTGACACCAGGCTGCCTTCTTATGTCTCGATTCGAGTCACAAAGACCGCAGCCTGCTGTCAAAATTAAACTTAGTGACCGAAAAAGTACTCATCGAAACATACAATATTCACTTACACTGCTTTTTCACACCAAGTTATCGTCTGTCAGCGCCTGGAGTGACCTGACCTGATCCTCTTCGACTGCTACTCAAAAAACTGATAACAAGAACATAAGCTTAATGTCTGTAAGTTACCTGAGGTACGGCTTCCAAAAAGTGTCATAATTTTAGGTGGATCGTTACAGTTTAATTTTTTCAAAAGGGCGTATAACTAATTTCCTAATTAACCGCAATTTTGCATGAAGTCGCTAGAAGCAGCTATATGATAAAAACGAGGCGTAAATAAAAATGACTGACATCACGGCCTATTTCAAAACATTGAATAAAGTTCTCAGAACGTATGAAAATACGAATCGAATAGGAATATTGCAAGAATTTTCTTACGTCAACTCAAAATTTGATTACCAATTCTTATGAAAAATGTGTATTTGATGTATTTGACGTTGAGACCTATATCTTACCACTAAATTCGGTTGCGTATTAGATTTCTCATTTATGCATAATCTCATGAATCGAATGAAAAATATTCCATTAAAGTGGGTTTATTCCACACGCCTTTGCATCATTTGTGAAATAAAATTCTGCGTAGATTTTCCGAGTATACTTTTCGGCATAAACAAAATTAACGGTTCACAGAACATTATTGTTCATTTTCGTTCCAAAGTTCGTTGTTGTTTGTGTCGATTGTCTCCATGCTGAATACAAAAATCAATAATTTTAATTGATGGAATCGTTTACTCAATTCACTCTTGACGTTTAAGCAAAAACATGTAATTCCCTCCTGCCTTTTCCATAATTTTCATGAATTTTCATATGTTTAAGATATTTAGTTTGATTCCCTATCTCCTCTGAAGCGACCGTCGTCCCCGGGATTTTTGTTCGTAATTTAACATCATGGCCAAACATGACTGATCATGACACAATGTTGAATTTTAGAATCTCAATAGCATCAATTAGAACGTTTGCATGAAATGTTTATCGCATCCCATGGAAATATGTTAACACACATCATAGCGTAGCGATATCTTTGCGAGACACGTATAGTTTTTGTTATTATGCGGAAGTTTATAAAACTTTTTTTTAATCACGTTCAAGGTTTTGTAGCTAAAAGTTTTTTTCCAGACAGTAATTGTTATAGTCGTCGAGATGTATATTTTCTCGTATCTTCTCGGTTTAGTCAATGTGATGGATCGATTTAATACAATTTTTTTTTTCGTATTGTGAAATACTTGTGTAGATTTTCGTCATGTTACTACATACAATGAGTAATTTTTATCTGTGAATTTTAGCAAAGATTTTCAATTTTTGTAATGTTTAGTATTTTGCGGTTGTGGTGAAGCGAGGTTACACTTTAAAATGCTAACTATTAACACTAACCGTAGTAAAACGATACGAAAAGCGATTTTTGTAACAAAACGAAATGTTGTTAACAAGAATAGACCTTTGCTCGCTTATCATTTAGTTGACACAAGAAATTCATACCGTCTTTGTAATGCGGATTTCTTGGAAGTTGCGAACCTTGGATTTATTTATATTTATAAACGTTTGATTTGCTCATTTTCTATTCTGAGATAACTACACTCTCATCAAATCAGATTTAGAAGTTAGGGGACTTTCACTAGATCTCTTTGGAGAGTGATAAGATGGAGGTGGGTGGTACATGGTGCGGTGTATATTTATTCGACAAAATTATATTTTTGATGTAAAATTAATGTAAATTTTGTGTATGTTTCATGGAAAAATGATGGAAAGTTCATGGATAATTATGTAAAATTGACGTAAAAAAGATGTACAAAAGATGGAGAATTAATGTAAGAATGATGGATTTTGCTACATTATATTTCCATCAATTTTACATCCCAAATTAGAAAAGCTATTACATCATGTTTTCATTATTTACACAAATTTTACATTATTTTTACATCAATGTAAAATGTATATAAATCAAGTGAAAATGATGTACAAAAGATGTACAAAAGATATACAAAAGATGTATAAAAGATGGAAAAATACACACAATTTACATTATTTTTACATCAACAATATAATTTTGTCGATTATAATTTTGAAGTATGCCCGGGTGTTTCCATACTGTTCACGTTACATTTTCATTATATATTTTAAGATATCTAGAAAAATAACAAATACACCGATTCCTTATAACAAAGACATTGTAAACACTTTCCCAGAAGACAAAAAAGCTGTATTTTCAACGGGAAACGAGAAAAGTGTTCGGAAATACAAAAGTAATAACGCAGAAAAGTTTCTCTCATGTTCCTACAAACGAAAACATGTGTGTTGTAAAATGAGCCGAAATTGACCCACCCTAATGAGGACTCTAATATTTGGTGAGTGATAGCACCTGCAATACACCCGCAAAAACATCCAAATTAGAGCCGTGATCCGGCGTTTCGTCGGCTGGGTCTCTATCCTTTGGACTGCAACCTAGACTTATCCAATGTTCAGCAAAAATGTAGAGAAGAGTTGTACTCTAATCGGCCCCATGGCTCGTAAATGTAACTGGAACAAATTATTTGAGTTGCGCCGAATTAAAAATCAATTGTCAGCCGAATGCGGCCGAATTTTCGCTTTTAAGTCGGCGCAACTCAAATAATTTGTTCCAGTGACATTTACGAGGAAGATTGTCTTTGAGAGCCTATTAGATACAACTTTTCTCTACATTTTTCCTGAACATTAGACAAGTGTAGAATGTAGTTCTAAGGCTAGAAACTGTCTTGAAGGCGCAGCCGACGAAACGCCGTCGCACGGCTCTAATCCAAATGTTATGATGAAACGGCAACGTTAAACTGTAGAGGCTCTCAGTCCGCAAGAAATGTGTATGTGAACGTATGAAAAATATGTGGACGCTCGTACTTCTGGCGGCACATCACTCTAGTACAATGATGCCAGGCGCACTGCCTCTAAGAACAGACGTTTTAAATTCTCATTCTTTAAGAGCATGTCGCAAAAATGTTGTGAACTGTCAAATTTGCGATGCCTTTTTTGTAGAATCCTTCGTAAATAACAAATTATTCAAAATTATAGCTCATGTACTGTGAGAAGATAACTCTTACATGAATAATAGATGAATCAGAGTTCAAAAAGTTTGAGTATGAAGGTCGAAAGTTGGTCTAAAAAGTCATCGCATTCCAAGTTCATTTGCGATGTTATTTCCGAGCAAATTTGTACCTCCATACTTAAAGTTTTTGAATTCTAGTTCATCTATTATTTGCGTAAGAGTCATTCTCTCACTCATTCTCAATTTTATTGTAACACGGGGTAGATCGAGGTGGGAGTGAGAGTCTAGAGATGACGAATCAGCGAAGAAAAATGTCCGTCCGTCCGTCCTGTTTTTTTCTAACCAGCTGCACTGATCACAATAAATTTTGTTTTCCCTGAGAGGTACATATATTTCAAGTTCAAAGATGAGCTTAACCGGTCAAGTGGTTCCGGAGATATGGTCGAAAAAGTGACCAAAAACATGGTTTTTCGAGGGTCGGTGAAACTTTTTCGCAAGTATTTCACCAAGTATATTACACAAATTGTTTATTTTGGTGTCAAATGAAAGCATTTGGTCTCAAAAAACTGCAAAAAACGAAAGCAGATGGTTTTCCGTCTATATTTGCTCAACTATGCAATATGGAAATTTTATGTCAAAGGAAAAGTTGTAGAGAATTAAATTTTAGAGGAAATTGTTTCAGTGTTTCTACATTGCTCCTCTTTTTGATATGGTCTAAGACGTACTTCGGTTGGACCTTTGGAATGTACACCTGTATTAGGAATGCAAAAATCATGAACCAAAAATCAGGAAATGAAAATTAGGAACCTAAAATAAGGAAAAACAAAAATCAGGAAATACAAAAAACAGGAAACACCAAATTTAGGAAAAATAAAAATCAGAAAGGAAATTAATCAGGAAAAACATCAAAGTTTTCAATACCTAAGGAGGTCGCAATCTTGTTTTTGCCTGCTTGCCTGATTCCTAATTTTGGGTTTTCCTAATTTAATTCATTCCTAATTTTTTTTCCTAATTTTAGTTTTTCCTGATTTTTGTTTTTCCTTATTTTTGGCAAATTATTTTTTTTCCTAATGTTCGGTTTCCTAATTTTTTTGTCCTAATTTTTGTTGTTCCTAATTTTTGTTTTCCTAATTCGTGTGGAATACCTCTATATTTAGATACGTTCGAGTCTTTTTGCGACATCTATTCTATTTGCCACATCTATCCTGTTTGCCTCATCTATTCTGATACGTACCGGTCTTTGGTCATGTTTTTAAATAATTTCCGTTCTGAAAAACATCGCATATTTGACAGTTCACATTTTTGCGAAGTGCTCCTAATATCGTTAATCTGAAGCAGCTCTCAGTCCGAAAAAAATGTGTGGAAAATATGTGGACACTCGTGCCTCTACTCCTGGTATGGCGGCGCCTCACTCTAGTACAATTAAGCCACACTTCCTCTACGACCAGACGTTTAGAGATCTTAACACTTCCTCTACGACCAGACGTTTAGAGATCTTATACTGAAGTAAACACAATCGTATTTTCGACAAATTATTTAAAAATAAGAAATTGTATGAAAACTTGAAAGACTTATTATTTACAAAAGTTAGCCAAATATCAGACACTTTCTATGAAATAGTTAAAATAGATTGTACGTTAGTTGGTTGAAAGACCTCAGCATGACGTCATATTACATCACGTTTCTGTTTTCTAAGTACGTGTGACGTCAATCACACTGGTTCCGAAAATGATGCAGCAAATCCGTTTCAACTAACCGTTCCGGTAGATTTATTCTTGTACCGCCCTGATAAAAAATTACCTTCCAACAATAGAATGAAACATTGTATTATCCGATCTTAACTTGTCTCATGATCTTATATAAATAAGAAACCATTCGTCGCTCAGTGATTGTGTACCATAATCTACTATTGAAGCTATTTTTACTTGAATTGTAAACACAAAGTATTATTTGAGGCTTGTCGGAAATTATAACAATCCGATTAGTAACAATTAACACAACTCTCTAATGTTCTTAAGCGGTCAAGTAAACATACATTATAATCTCTTCCATGCACTATGTCTCAAATAAGTTATTTTCAAGTAGTAACTCGGTAACGCCTCCGTAAACATATAAATATTTGTTCTACATTTCAAATAAGAATTTTTCAAAATATATAAAGTCTGTAAAAAGGATTTGAAAAAAAAAATTCAGAATTTTTTTTCTTTTCGTTTGAAATGGCAAACCTTACAAAAAATGTATCGTGTTCGTGTATTTATCATGTTAAATAAATATTTTATCATTAATGATGTGTATGACGTACATTTATAAGCAAATAAATAAAATGTATGTGAAAAGTGGCAATCCCAAAGATGAACTCGGACATTATTTTTATATATTTTTTGTTTGATTGCCAGACGATTTCGTTTGTATACCTGTTTGCCTTTTATTTACATTAATGAAACACTCTATGCGTTTAGTGAATTTAATCAAAGTTGTAAAATTTATAACTCTTTCTGTCTGCTCCAGAAGAGTGAGCTGACTCTGAGTTTAATTTGTCGCAAAACCAATCTTGTTGTTACCATCCTACAGTCATTTTTCGCAAACACTAGTCCATGTGATGGAAAACATTCATATCAACTTAAGAGCACGCCGCAAAAATGTCATCTGTCAAATTTGCGATGTTTTTTTAGAAAAGAATCCTACGCAAATCACAAATTATTCAAAATTATAGTTCATGTACTGTGAGAGTATGACTCTTACGCAAATAGTAGATAAATCAGAATACAAAAAGTTAACTTATGGAGGTATAAATTTGCTCTGAAATAACATCGCAAAGAAACTTGGAATGCGATGATTTTTCAGAACAACTTTCGATATTCATACTCAAACTTTTTGAATTCTGATTCATCTATTATTCGTGTAACAGTCATCCTCTCACAGTATATGAGCTATAATTTTGAATAATTTGTTATTTACGCAGCATTCTGTTCTAAAAAAACATCTCAAATTTGACAGTTCACATTTTTGCAACGTGGTCTTAACAATTACACTCGGGGAGTCACCGCATAATGAATATCTGACCGGCGCACATGTGTGGTGTTCGTTATATTTTTCACAAAAGGACGTAATAACCAAGATCTGTAGGCGTTTTTTCTGCTTTTATGTTTTTTACGTCTACCATTTGCTGGTCCGCGTATAGAAGAGTGTGATATTTATCAAATCTCGCTGGTTAAACAAAATATTTTTAAGCTTTTCCATTCAGGTAACGTCGGTACGTCTAATTGATTTCGAATGAACTTTTAAAAATGGTAAACTTTACCAACTGACTTGGTACAGACATAGATTTACTCCGACATCAAATTGACTCCTCAGATTTTTGGATGTCGCTTCAATCTCAGATACATTTGCTCGAATCTCAAATTTTTCACAATTCACAGCTTCGTCTTCAGATCCATGGGCTTGAATAAGAATCATCGAAGATTTGAATAACTGGAAGCGTGCGTCCCAGATTCTGATATCTATCTAAGATTCGAAACTAGATACTCAGATACCTGAATTTCAGATCTCAGATTTTGATACTAAAACCTCAAGTTTACAGCTGTACACAATAAGAATGACCCGCTATTTGGAATTTCACCGTTTTCTCTATTTCTTTGACTTCTCCGGCTTCTCTCATTTCGTATGTCATTTCATATTGCGAAATGAGAGAAGTCGGAGAGACATAGAAATAGAAAAAACGGTGATATTACAAATAGGCCGTCATTCTTATTGTGTATAACTGTACATAGATTTACTTCATTTATCAAGTAGCGATAGCTACTTAATGTTTTCACTATTCCTGTCCGTCCGTCCGTCCGTCCATCTGTGCCCACTTCACAGTGGAATCACCGATGATTCACAGGGGAATCACCGATGGTCCACCGGGGAATCACTGATGATGCACAGTCGGTGTTTTATATTAATGATCGGTTAATCATTGGTGATTTCCCGGTGAATCATTGTTGATGAAATTTTTCGCAGAGGAATCATTGTTGATTCTCCGGTGAATCATTGTTGATTCCCCGGTGAATTATTGCTGATTTCCAGGTGAATCATTGTTGATTCCACGGTGAATCATTTTTGATTCCCCGGTGGATCATTGTTGATTCCCCGGTGAATCATTGTTGATTCCCCAGTGAATCATTGTTGACTCCCCGGTGAATCATTGTTTATTCCACATTTATTCCTCTGTGAATAGTTTGTGATTCTACGGTAAATCATCGGTGATTCTACGGTAAATCATCGGTGATTCTACGGTGAATCATCTGTGATTCACCTGTGAATCATCGGTGATTTCCCTATGAATCACCGATGATTCCCCTGTGAATCATAGGTGATTACCCTGTAAATCATTGGCGATTCCACTGTCAATCATCGCTGTTTCCCATGTGAATCATCGCTGATTCCCCGGTCCAAAATTATCTTTTTTAACTACACTCTATCGCTACTTTCCTATACCCATGACAATGGTTTATTTTCAATTTAAAAATTGGTTGTTCCTCGGGTAATCAAATGTAAACAGACTGGTGAAAGATAAAATATGAAGAAATTTGTACACAATCAGAAAGCCAAGATCTGATAAAATCTGATAAAACTGCTAAAATACGAAAAAAATTATAAAAAAATGCCAAGTCCTTGTTCTACAAACCGAATTCTAAGTTAAAGCAATAGTTTGACTTTAAAAAAAGCCATTAATCTCAAGTTTGTCATAATCAAAATTATTTTGAGCAACGTCTCTATCATTGACTTATCGTTTGATTAATTGTTTCAGAGAGATATGAATAAAGAATTAGCATAATTTGCACAAAATCTCATCTAATCTAAATGTATATAAATGAGAATATGAAAAGTAAATAACATAAAATTAACCTTCTTCTCAACATTGTTACGACATTTGTTGACCTTGCTGGGGGTCATACATTAAAGTAAACTCACAAAGCAGTACCTCCATTCAAACGATGTGAATTGCAAAATAGACGGATTTTTATTTTAAACAAACACCATACATGATCGACCAAGCGATTTCGATGATTTTGTCAAATAAATAAATTGAAAGATAAATTGTCCATTAGATGCGCAAATCATTTATTGCATAAAGTGTGAATGGTTCACAAGAAATAAATCCGTTTGTTAATTTCAATTCAGGTAAATAGACTACTTGCCGACTTTACCTCACATCGTTTCGGTAATCTTCAATGAAATAACATCCACATTCATGCTGTAATTTCTTGGCAATTGTATCGAGTTGAATTTGCTATAAAAACTGTGCGCATAGTTGTTGATTCGTTCAAATGAAGTTCAAATAAAAGTATTCGACACCTAGTCATATATATTACCGAAACCGTTCCACTTAGGAATTGTTTTTATATTGAAAATCTATTATTGTTTCGATCATACCAACGCTAGTGGTTTATTTAAACCGAAATATACGGTGTATGAAAGCACTTCCACATGTTCCACACATATATACAAAACGTATACACCGCACTTATCATAATAACACTAGACATTCATGAATTTAGTTATGACGATCAAATTCGTGAAGCCATCAAACATGTTGGTTACACTCACTCTAACTCATGACAGTGAACAATGGTGATGAAAAAGCATACAATTTCGTCCATCAAATGACATTTTGTCTGAACAAAACTGAACCATACCGATCAAATCAACAAATTATTTATCGCAATTACAACATCCCATTTAAACTTACAACATAACGCAATCGTTTAGAATTATGAAATGGTTAATTTTCGAGGTAGAAAAATGTTATGAGTTTTTTTTAAATATTTTATACTTGAGATGAAATGGAATATTTAATGGATTTCGGTGTTAGAACAAAAAAAAATGTTTCATTGGACAGTAGTAATGAAATACATCTTGCTTAACTGCTGACAATGTGTTCATTCTGTATGGTAATACATAAACACAAGAGGTTGTCCACAAACGACGCCACGCCCAAGAAGAGTGTCTGCTATCATAAGAGATGGAGCCGACTGTTTCCTCTATTCTAGTGTTAAATTCAGACAGGCAGGTGACTAGTTAATTGTAAAAGCCACCTTTAGCTAAACATGAAATCAATTCAAGGGAAAAAAAATTCCTGTGGATGTTCTGTTCTCCCGCACTATGCTCGCATCTTTAGACTCCTACAAAGTACAAGCTTGTGTAATTATCGGAATCTCCATCCAGGCAGATGCGTCGATTCCAGCATATTAATTCCACCGGTCCACTTCGTGAATCATGAGCGAGGGGTAGACTGCAATGGAAAATAGAGAGACAGTGTTACATGTAAATGGGTCAGAAATGACATGTAAATGTGTGAGACATGATTTGCCGTCGTCGCTTACCCCTCGATCATGAGATGAGTAAAGTAGGTCGAGAACTCCCGAAGTGTTCAAAATGGCGACTTTTCACCTATATCTACCCAAAAACTCTCACAAGCATAACAATTACTTATTGAAGTATAAAATAAAAGAAATGGATGGAAATTTAAGAAAAAAAAATTGGTGAAGTGTTTCATGTATACGTGAGTGGAACAGAAGACAGAACAACCGAGTTTTCTGGAATAAGGGGAAAGTGAGTAATACGGATTCCTTGTTCTTGATGCAGTTACTTAAGTAGAAATTGTCAAAAAAAGTAGGAACAGATGTCGTTTCATTTTTGAACGGTCCCTAAGTGATGCAGCCTCAATAGAGAGTTTAGGCAAAGCTACTTATAGCCAAATTTATAACATACACATATAGCTATAAGTAATAAGTTATATGTTTACGTTAAAAGTTACAAGTTTACGTTATAAGTTATAAGTTTAAGTTACGAGCTATGAGCTATAATTTATAAATTACAAGCTTACGGTACAAGTAATAAGTTTATAGCTCAGATCAGTTTTAAAACTGATCACAATCAGTAGTGCTCAGTTTCGAAACTGATCACAATAAGTAGTGATCAGTTTCGAAACTGATCCGGATCAGTATTTATCAGTTTTTAAACTGATCCATATCAGTACTAATCAGTATTAAAACTGATCCGGATCAGTACTATCAGTTTTAAAACTGATCCGGATCAGTACTATCAGTTTTAAAACTGATCCGGGTCAGTACTGATCAGTTTCAAAACTGATCCGGATCAGTACTGATCAGTTTTAAAACTGATCCGGATCAGTACTGATCAGTTTTAAAACTGATCCGGATCAGTACTGATCACTTTTAAAACTGATCCAGATCAGCACTGATCATTTTTAAAACCGATCCGGATGAGTACTTATCAGTTTTAAAACTACTGATACGTGTCTGTACTTATCAGTTTTGAAACTAATCCGGATCAGTACTGATCAGTTTTAAAACTGATCCGGACCACTACTGATCAGTTTTAAAACAGATCCGGATTAGTACTGACCAGTTTTAAAACTGATCCGGATCAGTGTTTCTCAGTTTCAAAACTGATCCGGATCAGTACTGATCAGTTTTAAAACTGATCCGGATCAGTCCTTATCACTTTTAAAACTACTGATACGGATCAGTACTTATAGGTTTTGAAACTAATTCGTATCAGTACTGATCAGTCGGAAAACTGATATGAATTAGTACTGATCAGTTTTAAAACTGATACGGATAATTAATGATCAGTTTTAAAGCTACTAATTCAAATCAGATTTGAAAATGATCAATTCTAATGCGGGTCAATTTTGGAACTGATCAGTACTGGCCTGGATCAGTTACAATACTGATCTGGGCTATAAACTTATAATGTTAACTTATAACGTAAACATACAACTCAAAACAAATAGCTATAATGTTATAAATTTGGCTATAAGTGGCTTTGCCCAAACTCTCTAATTGCTTCTATGCGCTTATCACTGCCATTCCTATAAAGAATAAAACTGTTTATGTTTATAACCTCAACGAACTCGACTCACCTACAAAGAAAGCCAAGTACTTTTTATTGTCAAGTGGTAGATAGTTCTAAGAATTTCTTTCTTAATCCAGACGATCTAAAATTATTGTGAATGGGTGTGTTTATTCATTCGATGAAATGTATTCATTTTCTGAACAAGCTCTGATATACGTAAAGCATACAGTGATATGATTGCGAATATCTGTTTCAAATAAATACATTTTTATTCTTTTAATCATTTTCGATGACGACGACGGACGAGTTACACCTACCTGGGTTGGGTTTCGATCGGTTATAATTTATTTTATTTAACTAGACCGCAAATTTTTATCGTTATTGGTGAAACAGAACTTAATAACTTAACGTTCAACTTATTCAATTTTTTTTATTATGTTTTTAAACTTCTAACCAATAACAGAACATTAAAGCATGTTACCCAATCCGTTTCAGGTTTTAATTCGATAAAATGATAATAAATTGCTGGCTACTTACGCAATCGTGAGAACATAACGTAGTGTTAAATTCTTCCATTCTGACCTTTGTTAATTCATGTTAATTTAGTTTAATTAAAGAGTAAAGACCTCGGTTTCTGAGGCAACAAAATGTGCTTAATCGTATACATTTTGAATTTCATTTAAAAGTCATTCTTGTGGAGAAATATGTTCTTTTCGAGTTGTCGAAATTAGAAGTTCTTTTAAATTTTATCGTAACTTTTGTTTCGATTTACAGGTTGCCAATAACCCATGTACAAACCTGTTGTCGGCGCATTTTCGTTTGGAAGGACATACTTACGTAAATCCGTTACGTAAAGTGATCCAAGGAAATAATCAAACTTATTTATTTTTTTCGCCATCTGAAGTAAGTACTTTTAATGTCAAACCCAATGGCATAATAATATATAGACTGGGTTTACGTAGCCATCAGCTGAAGCAAAAATGAAAATACGTACACCAATTCAAGTTGATTTGTTCTCCTTAAAAATCCGCATAAATTTTACGTAGTCCACATAAACTTTACGTAATTTACCAACGCTACTAAACATTTCGCATTTCAATTTTGCTTCAATTTGTGTTAATTTTTTGTGAAATAACTGCCAGTCTATATGTATAACATGTCATTGGTCAAACCCAAGTAGTTCTTAGATTTATAAAACCCCTGCAGATGTTCACTAATCCATTATATTAATACTTAGATTTAGTTTTTATTTTATTATGCGTCTACTGGTATATATGTTATTGTCAGTTCAGTGTCAAATTCTAAGTGTTAATTACATGACCAGTCTGTTTCCTTTGAGAAGAGAAAACAGAAGTAATTATCTAGAATCCTTTAAAAAGAAGACTTTAGACTAAGTATCTGAGTTCATGAAGATATCCCATGAAACTCTGTGCTATTACTCCGGCTAGCCCACCAAACACACCCCATTTGGGGGGGGGGGTAGTTAGAGTTCTATAAACAAAATTGTTGCCCTGACTGAGTTATGACCTTTTTATGGATACTAATTTTTTATAGTGTGACGTCATATGTATGACCCGACCCGAACCCGAATCAATTTGTCGGTTCAGGTTTTTATTTTTTCTTTTATTGTTTCTTTAAGTTTATCACACTATTTCCTAAAGGGGGATACACTTTCTCTCGCATTTGCGACAGAGGCTGGAAGAGTTTGAGACAGCTGGTACTCCGTTGAGGTTCGCATAGTTTACGCTCAATTGAATGGCCGATACCCATTCTGACGAAGACAATGAGTTCCTGCGGTACGGTACGGTAGTTTACACCATGCATCAAATGCTTCCTTTCGCAGAGCAGCTCGTAGAGTTTTCGTTAAGTTGCCAGTAACGTTCACTGCGCAAACACATGCAGCCGCTTCTTTTCACAGTTCGCCATACTCTGGAAAGGCCGTCGTCGAATTTTAAGAGTTTGTGTGCAATTGAGAAATGTTGCAGATGAGCTTCCCATTCTGCGTGTGCTAGTTCAAGACCTCTCAATTTTCTCGGGGCATCAAAAAGGTTATCGTGGATTCGTTGTGGGATTCCGATAATTACTTTAAGAGCACATTGCAAAAATATGAACTGTCAAATTTGCGATGTTTTTTTAAAACAGAATCCTGCGTAAATAACTAATAATTCAAAGGTCATGTACTGTGAGAGGATGTCTGCTACACAAATAATAGATGAATCAGGATTCAAAAAGTTTGAGTATGATGGTCGAAAGTTGCTTTGAAAAATCATCGCATTCCAAGTTAGGTTGCGATGTTATTTCACAGCAGATTTGTACCTTTATACTTAAACTTATTGAATTCTGACTCATCTATTATTCGTCATACTCTCACAGTACATGAGTTATAATTTTGAAGAATTTGTTATTTACGCAGGATTCTAAGAAAACATCGCAAATTTGACAGTTCACATTTTTGCGGCGTGCTCATTCTTTATCGTTATCTTTCGTTATGAATGTTGAAATCTTATTAATTGGCACTGATTGTAGCAGGTAAATCAGTGTTGGAAAGACGATTGATGGTTGATGTACATTGAGCTTTTGGTCGGGTTTGAACAGCGGCGACAACGATAGTTTCTCGAGATTCTTATGTAGTCTTTTAATGCAAAAGGTCCTCTAGTCTACTCATTTAAATATGAGTAGACCTGGCAACGAATATTTCCTACTGTTGCTGTGTAAAAATATATAGAAATGTAGATGGCGCTATCGAATTATCGAGACTTATACGTGCTCAGAGAAAGCTCCAGTTTTATTGATCGAGCTGATAGAAAAATCTGTACTTCTTAAGAGCGAGTCAGATTTTTTGACAGTTCTATATTTTGCGATGTTTTTTCATTGCATATTTCTAAGGCAGTGATCTTCAATTTTAAATTCCGAAACATCTACTGTTTGCATAACACATCCCTTTATAGATTCTCTGAATCAGAATATATATAATTATTAAGTCTTAGTGTCAAAATTTTATCTGAAAAAACATCGCAAAGTACTCGACTGCATAATACAATGCGATGTTTTTTCAGATCGAATTTTGACACAGACTCAATAATTATATATTCTGATTGATAGAATCTATAAAGAGATGTGTTATGCAAACAGTAGATGTTTTGGAATTTAAAATTAATGAACTTTTTCTTAGAAATATGCAATGAAAAAACATCGCAAAATATAGAACTGTCAAAATATCTGACACGCTCTTAAGTCTCCATAATTGCAAGAGTTGCGATTGAAACCTCACTGAAAAAGAAGAGAACAAAGAAACTCCGTCGCTCAACTCCTGTCTCATCTTTGTTAGAATACAATTAGAGGAAGTTTTACGTGAGATATGAATGATAGATTCCTGTAAACGTCTTACTTTATCGTCTCCATATGACCAATTGAATAGTTATTTACGTAACTAGGAAAAAATAATGTTTTTGACGAGTGTTAGGTTCACACTTGTCAAAAACATATATTTTTCCGAGTTTCTAATAATATTTTTCATTCCGAGTGCTCAGAAAACTGCTTTTACGTTTTAAAATAGGACGGAAAACAGCAATTTTCCGTCCTAGGAATGAAAAAACTATTTTCGCCAAAAATTAGTCAGATTTCCATCTTAGAACTCATTTAGTTTTAAGTTTTGTTTGAACTCAAATAGCTAATAACAATTTACGTTACCAGGGTGATCTTCATTCGTTTGTTCGTGTGCGAAAGCGACTTCGAGAACCCGAAGCCAGACGTTTGTTTCGGCAAATGGGTGAGGTAGTTAAAAGTTGCCACGAACAAGGTATCGTTTTACGTGATCTCAAGCTCAGGAAATTTGTTTTTGCCGATAAAGAAAAGTAAGTCAATTTTTATTTTCATTGTAACCTAGTTCTTAATGTCATTAAATGTGATGAATTATGCAAATGTTACAATACAAAAGTACGTGTGAGTATGATGTAAGAACGCGTTTTTTTTATTTGAACTAAAAAAAATCAAGTACAAGCAGCAAGAATTTTTCATTGTTAATATCCGTCGATTTATCTTTTTAATTTTTTTACTGAAAACTAAACCGAGCAATAAGAGCAACCGCTAAATATGTTAGTGCGCTAGAAATAAAAAAAAATGTTTTTTTCGTCAATATGCTCTTCGATGTGTGTGTTATAAAATGCAACAAGAAAATTGTGTGTCAATTTTCTCCCATAACCTTCAACAATGGCAACATCATAAATGCTATTGTAACGACACACCGACACACCGACACAATTTACATAAGACATTTTTCTCTTTGAAATGACATTGTAGTTGGATTGAAGTGTGTAATTGAATATGGAGTGGAGGTGTAATCATATAATAAACATTTCTTCAGATCGATCCTGACAAAGACTGAACCTTTCGTTCTTCTAACAATTTCATTTATTTATTTTATCGCCAGCAGTATACTTTAAAGATTTCCTTTCATCTTAACTCTGAAAAAGCGTTTTGTTTCTTTTGAATTATTTCAATGTCATGATATCACTACGACTCGTTCACACGTAATGCAATGATTGATCATTTTTATTTTTGCCAACATTTAGTAAAGTTTTAAATATATTTTTGTGACTAAAATGAGCGATTGCGGCATGTTTTTTGTTTGCACTGAGAAACAATTTTGAACGTCGCACGTCATTTAAGGAAGATTGTGACGTTGAATGTATTTTCAGTCGTCAATGTTCAAGTATTTTTGTCAATTCTATCGTCTCGTGTCCTTCGATTGTACCTACGACCTACCAGATGTCGCATTAAGGTGCAAACACACGATATTATCACTCCTGTGACGATATAATAGTCCGCTGACACGACATTATCTTTCTTGAAACGATATTATCACCCAC
>WJQU01002965.1:0-25000 GCA_029228625.1 Pseudolycoriella hygida
AAGGAGTAGTTACATTAGCGTCCGATACGATACAAGTTACGTATGAACGTAGTTTAACGCACTAGATGTGAGATTTCCGACACGAGCCGAAGGCGCGTGTGCGTTAAACTACCAACATACGTAACGTGTATGAAACATCGTTTTTTGCAATTCACCGACAACAAAAACAAGTGAAAATTTGTCGAAATTGCAATTATTTTTTCGCAATAGTGCGTAAAAACAGCTTTTACGAAAAACAGCACTAATGCAAATTGGAAAAAATAATTTTGTTAGGATGAGCTTTTATAAACAAACCATATGCGATTACTCCTTTACTTGAGAAGTTTTTTGCTGATGCTTATTTGCAATCATTTGCAGAGGCGGAGAGTTAAGTTTCAGAGTCGGGGCGGAAAAATGTATATTGAGTTGATAGTTATCATTCGATGCGCGATAATTTTAAAAAATTGGATTGTACATTTGTTTGTCGATGAACGTATACAGTTACACATCAAAAATACCAACAGCTCAGGATATGTGGACGATAGCACGCCAAGTTTGTAGGGAGCAACAAAAGTTTTTTCCTAGCAACGTAGAACCGAAAATTTAACGAAATAAAATCATTGAAATGAGATTGCAAAAGAATAGAGAGGCGAAAATTTTAAGAATGGATGGCTTAGCTGATTCCTTAGATATGAGCCTGAGGAAATGAAGTCTTTTATGTTAACACCAGGGCCTATTTTTGAGAAAATTTTTGAGAAAATTTTCTCAAATTTGCTTAAAATTTCTGAAAATGTATACAAATTTTGAAGCATAATTGATGTTTTTTACTCAAAAAATTGTTCAAACGACCTATTTTAGGTGTTTTAGGGCATCCTAAAATTATCAACATAAGTACCAAGGGCTGAATTTTCAGCCACCCGTTCATGCTTGGTTTCTTGAGATTTTTTTCATCTGCACGACCTCTAATATGGTTCAGAATACACTTTACGTCGATTTTTATTAATAGACAATCTTTATGGTTTTCTGGAAGTAATTTATTTAGATTAGTTATACACTCAATGTGCCAATTCCTGAATATTTTGCCTGCATACGGTTGACTAATATTTTGAATTTGCAATTAAAATTTCCTTAATTTTAGTGACGTCATCGTTTTAGTCAACATGTATAAGTTTTTCCTTAGTTGTGGTGGTTAAGACACATGGTCAACTAATTGTGAAAGTGTGTGTGTGTCAATGTTATATATAAAATGCGAGGAGAGTATGACGTCATAGTCTCCTCGTTTTGGGATCGATTTAATTATTTTCCGGGAAATTGACAAATTATTTTTATATTGTGTAATGGGAAGAATTGTCTTCTTTAACGTATATTTTATATATAATATTTAAAATTCGAGAAAATTTGAGAAAATTCGAGAAAATTCGAGAAAATATGAGAAAATTAGAAAAAATTTGAGAAAATTTGAAAAAAAAATTTCTCAAAAATAGGCCCTGGTTAACACTGAATTGATATAACCCGAGAAATCAAAACTTCAATCGTCGTTCAACCCTTCCGCTAATCATAAAAATGATCAAAACTTTCGTTTTTCGTTTTTCCAAATGAACCAAAGATTATCCATTGATTCCATCTGGTCATGGAGCAGAAAAAAAAATTGAATTTGAATAGAACAAGTCGAATCCTAGTCAGATAATTCCATGTAAAATCGACCCCCCCTCAGTTTTCGACATAAGTGACTGCTCAAGAACGAAACTCAGAATCGAAATCTGAGCTGAATCGAATCGGTTCAAAACAAAAACCTCAAAAGTTTAAAAAAAAAATTTAGACCCGTACAAAGGACGCGTCTAATGCGTTTACAAGAAATTTGTAACCTGGTCGAATTTGGACTCAGTGAGTTTTTCGTTTTGAGGTATAAGTTAAGAAATTTTGACTGACTTTCAATAGTATATTTCAATATACCCCAATACACATCGAGATGTGTACGTACGCGAGGACGTAGCCCAAGGGAAAGTACACGTTGAGTATGTATTCGGGTATAATTGAAAGATATTTGCTGTATGTGCGAGAGTGTTTTGGTGACGTGAAGGTAAGCTTTATCTACCTAGTGATGCAAATACACACCAACATACTCTCGCTTATACAGCAAAAAATTTTATTAAAACGAAATGTAACCGTTTATGTTTCGTTTCAAAAACATGGTTTTTCGAGGATCGGGCAAACTTTTCTGAGAAAATCGCAAAAGTGCATTAAAAAGAAGGTATGTTGGTATTATGAATGTCCAAACCCACTTGACTATTATGAATTTATTAGTCGAGGTTATTGTGAATAACAAAAAAAATGTCCTGCGTCACCGTGAATGAAATCACCATGGAAACATGAATGAAAGTCATTCAAATGTTTGTTTCTGGTTTTCACTCATGATCTCACATGTAATTGAGAATTACTTAAAAAATGTTGTCTATACACAATAAATGGATGAGAATGACTTCTCTAAAGTTTCTCTCCATTTTTAATGCACGATTTGTCCAAATAAACAAAAAATTGTTTCCAAACAAAACATTTTGACATTCAGTCGTTATACGAAATGTCATATTGTGAATGACGCTGGCGCGAAGTTCCACATCTGTAGGAATTTCGCGCGGTATGGGCAAGACATTCTTAGCAGTGACTTGACTTCGAATCAATGATTCATATCATGAGTGATTTCTTGAACTTTTTTTTACCTAATTTTTTCCGTATTTAGTCGAGAATGATAAAAAATTATACACACCTTGTACTACATATTATGTCCAATATAGTGCTACCACCCTGGGACTTTTCTCCAACCTCGCACTATATTGTCCATAATGTAGTACGAGTTGCATTTTTAATAACTATTTTGGTGGTTATCATCATTATTCTTTTTATCGTTTGTTATGTAGAGATCACGCCATCCCTCAAGCGAAAAAAGTTTTTCGGAGGCGTACCCAAAAAATGGATATGCCTGTGATAAATAGAACCTCGGTAGACAGTGAAAAACCGTTCCACGATATCTGAGCAGATGTTTCCCCATACAATGTTTTCTATATTTCATTTCTTTCCCGAATTTTGTATGGTTTTCACAATGATCATCAAGCAAAAAGAAACATGATCTAAGGGGTACCCAAAGAAAAACGATTGAAAAGAGTGTAGGGACCTCAGAGGACTCAGAAGTACCGTTCCACAATATTTGAACTGATACTTCTTAAAAACTTCTTTTTTGTTGAGAAGGGGAGGGGGGCGGTGTGAGACTTTTTAAGTTAAGTTATGATGATCACCATAAAAAATCAAATTGATTGATCACGTTTTTTTCGTTGATGATCAATTTTGATTTTATTTTTAAACCCTGGCTGTGTGTATGTTGTCTCGATTTCTGTTTATCCACCTAAATTCGATTCATACTACTGTAATATCAACTCCCCTTATATTATTTACTCTATTAAATGATGTCAAATCTTTAACTTGTGATGGCCGACGGCTGTTTTTTTTTTTTTTATCCTCATCTCGCCGCTTTATGAACAATTTCAGTCCCTTCGGTATGAAGTCTATACGCCGCGGCCCCTGAGTGATGAACCACCCACGTGCACGCCACCCGAACCTTCATTAAAATAAAGCAACACGTTGTTGTGTTGGTCTCAAAATTACCTGAAAGCTAACCTAAATCTGAAAACGAAAACTGGCCACAGCAGGTAAAAATCAACAGTTCAGACTACTCAATTTTTCATATCAATCTTTTTTTTACCGAAGTCGTCCTAAACCCTCCATCTTGGCGAAATAGAAAGATCTTTCCATGCGAATATCAAAAATAGTTCATTAAACCGATTCAAATACACTTTCACCATGAATTTTGCACCGAATATTCTCTCATTTCACTGTCCTCAGAGGCATTATTGATTCCGAAATGTTTAACAGAAAATCTCGCAAATTATTATTAATTTTTAATTGACTTTAAATGGCTAATTTAAACCTAACTTTATATATTTAATATCAATTACCATAATTTTCCGAATTTAAGCTTAACCTGTATGCCATCATTTACCGCATCGTCGTCGTCGGAGCTATTTCTCATTCTTCCACTCGCCACCCCATGTAATTTTAAACGAACATTCGCTATTCAATGTGATTCGACATTCCACTTATGTACTAATTTTACCCCAATCTGGATACCATTATTCCTGTGGTACCCACACAAAATGGTTTGTTTACCAGAAAGAGAAGCACGAATGATGCGGATAAGAAAGCTATCGTTTTTTATTCTATTTAGGATATGCGAATTCTCTGCAGAGGGTGTGTCCTTTTAATTGTTGCAACCCATTTTTCATGTTTGTGTTGGATGTTTGGTTACACGATAGAACACAAATTATGAAACATTCAAGAACATTATTTGCCAGTTAGAAGACACAAATCGTTTTAAAGTCATTGCGGATGGTCGATTAAGGGATGAATTTGCTCATAAATCTAGATTGTGATTTTGATATAAGTTTATGGAAGTAACATTTAGCGCTGTGGTGTTAGCATTACGGTTATGTGACATTGTGTACTTTAGTAATAATTGAAATATGTCTACAAAGGATATTCAATTTACTGAAAATAAAATTTCTGTTCAACAAGGATCGTATGTTCCGAAGACACCATTTCTAATTGATGATATTTTACATCAACGTAACAGTGGTGAACAATCGCATAAAATTAGTGCGAATAAAATTAACAATAATAGTGACAATGTGATCACCGAATTAAGTAATAAAGTGGCAAGGAATAATCACATGAACGATCATATGTCAAGTCCTAATGGCCAAGGATGTGAAGAGGATTATAGAAAAATTATACAGCACGAAAGGTACGTTTCTAGTTCTAATAATTGAACAACGAAGTTTAGTGTGGTAACGGAGCACACGAATCTTTAACCCTTTAGCAGCAGAAATATATGAGTTGAGGCGAATGAGTCGTTCGAAAACATCTCGAAAAGTTAGACCGCCCGGAAATTACTTCTTGAAAGAAAATTTTCCACAAAATATATTCCGACGGGAACTTCAAATCAAAGCAAATAACGACATAAAAACTTCACTATTTTTACTCATAGTAATTTTATGAAGTTTGTCCTCAGTAATGCAAATATTCTATTATCTACCTTGAACAGTAATGTCGCAATTTATCCATCTAGACGATCTCCATTTATCCCGATATATCTGTTCTAGGTAGTTAAATATTGTATGCTCCAATGCACCTCTTGCTAAAATTGTTATCTTGACTTGTGGGCGTGATGAATCTCGCCTTCAGCTCGAACCGCCATGCCCACACGTCAAAATAACAAACATACATAAATTTATAAAGAATTTTATTGAATCGAATTACCCTAGTTGATAAATTGTCGTTATTGCATGTCGCATGAAGTAATTCAACAAACTTTTCGATTCAAATTCTATCCGTACCGCGATTCCAATGAAAGGTTTGTCTGCTTCGTCATCTCCACTGTGTGGTGCTTTCTCTAATACCGACTGCGATAGCATTGGAGAAGAAGAATACACGGATGGATCCGTTTCGCTGAAGAGAACAATTTTCGGGTTCGTTAAAAATGCAGTCAATGGAGAAAATGAACCAGTCAGTAAATTTACTTGGTGTAACAAGAATTCGATGTCAGTCAGTGTCATGACCTATGATGCAACAATACTTTCAATTACTGTTCCCGACATCAACGGGAACAGTGAGGATATCGTTCTCGGTTTCGATACCATAGACGATTACATTAAGAGAAAGGAACTCAAATTCAATTGTATACGGGGACGAATGGGTGAAACTGTGGAAGAAGTATTTTCTAACGTAAATTGGATTCCACATGTGAATGGAGTTACTTTGGTTTTGTCGTACTTATCGGCACAACGTGATGATTGTTGTACTGGCAATTTGCTTGCAAACATTTTGTTTGAAGTAACTGAAGATAATCGATTTATTGTAACGTATCGAACCGCTGTTGATACAAAAATGCCAGTTGACTTAAGTCATCGATTGTATTTTAATTTAGCTGGACATGCAGCTGGTCCCGTTGAATTACTAAAGCACGTATTTCATATGAACTGTGATAAGGTCATGGAAACGAAAAGTACTGGAAAATATCGCAATGTCGGTTCGACGAACTACGATTTACGAGTCCCTCATCTTGTCCTCGTTGCCTTTTCTAAAGCTGAACTAATTGACGATGCACTGGAATTCTTAATTAACGACTATGATCAGCATGAGAGGAAACATTTTGTTGGACAATTTGTTCATCGCAAATCCGGACGTGCTATGGAAATTTATAGCGACCAAAAATATGTTACATTTTCAGCGTGCAACAATTTTCCCGGTTCGCTTCGAACATCTAAAATGGACTTAGACAGGTTTTAGTGACCTTAAATTTTTCGAGTGTAAGTTAACACTGACAGCAAATTTTTCGTAGAAAAAAGTACGAGAAAAACGCAGACATAACAAGAACAAAAGACGCCACAGTCGATATTTCTCGGGAAATTGTTTGTGAAATTTTAGAAGATTTGCTTCAACAAGATAAATTGGATCAGAATGGCCTACAGAAAATTAGTGGAAAGGGTCATGCGATCTATAGGAAAAATTCGGGACTTTATGTACAATGTCAATACTTACCGAACACTGAAAATCATCCAGACTTTCGTTCCGAAGAAGTGTTATTTCCATCCAATGTTTATGAGAAGGGAATAGAATATAAGTTCGGTATTTGTGAGTAAAATGAGAAGATAATAAAATCGATCATAACGGATTTTTACTGTGGAAATGATATCCGAAATAAATAACAGTTTTCATATTACCCTATGGACCACATGCAAGACCAGATTCGTCATATATGACGGACATGTATGAATACATTAATGTCTTTATTAGAAATTTTTTGCAGCCGAGAGCAAGAATGTAACTATAACTGGTCTAGAGAGCAATCATGAATAAGACTTGTAGGTCATTTTCAGCTTGCATATTTCTTCGTTCTTTTCAAAAAAGAGTGTAAACGTCAATTAAAACATAATGACAGAATACATTGGGTTGATTTGATTTATGGACAGTTTTAAAGCTCTGACTTAAAGCTCAGCGAAAGTTTTGCGGATCTTGTTCCAAATTTTAACCGGCACTTGTTGAATAAGCGCAATATGTGCTTCATGTTTTTGATACAAGAACTTAATTGATTCAGTGGCTAAGACGTTATCACACGTTATCTGACCAAAATTCGTCGGTTCAAACGAGGCGCAGATAATCGTACAGTTTGGATGCAAAAGAGTACTCTAAAAAAATCCTCGTAGGATTTCCAAGGATTTTCAGCAGGTTTTCGTTACCGGTTTTGATCGTTTTCAAGAATTTTTTTAACTTTAGTCAAGAAGTTAAAAAAAATCTTGAAAATTATCAAAAACAGTAAAGAAAACCTGCTGAAAATCGTTGGAAATCCTGCGAGGATTTTTTAAGAGTACTCTTTTGCATCCAACATGTACGATTATCTGCGCCTCGTTTGAACCTAAAATTCGTAGGTCAGTGACGAAGATGTGGCATGGGCACGTTCAAAGGATGAGTAATACCAGGTTATCAAAGAGGATATTGAATGCGCAGGTCCCGGGCGTTCGCCAAGTAGAAGGTTTATAAACTCATTTAAATCAGATTTAGAAATTAGGGACTTTCACTTGGCGAACAAATCATCTCCTTAGCAAGGGATAGGAGGTTAAGGAGGAGGGTGGTCCAAGATCACCCGGTTATGGCGTAAAGGTGTGGGGTCTTTGGGTAAAGGTGAAGACGGTTTATAAAGTAGGATGATGATGATGATTTAGTCAAGAATTTTCATTCGGATAAGTTTCAATTTTATAATTTCTATACACAGGAAGAGAATCATAAAATTACGCAAAGTTTCGCTTTAACTATTTCCACCAAAAAACCAAGTTTTACATGAACAAAATACAAGTGAATACGTGAAAAGAGAGAGAGAGAGAGATAAAAGAGAAATAAAAAAGGTGCACAATCTTATGATTCTCTCCCTCTAACTCCAGGCTCTTGAGAGAATACGCTAAACACTCGACCGTTACGTATTTTTTCAAAGTAAAACAAAGCGACAAACATGTGTAGAAATTTCGAATGTTCAATGTTGAAATTTTTGCTTGAAAATGGGTCTCGTAAGCTCAATTTTTCTGATAAATGGCTTGCGGGGAAGGTCCCCCCCTGACAAGAAACACCAAGCTCAATCTCAAATCTTTTTATCTACTTTTATAGGCTTATAGATTTTATCACATTAAGAAGAGTCCATTTTCCAGGTTTAAAATTCATGAGAGAATACCAACGACGCAATCACATTTTAACTCATCCAATCAAAATATGCTTTATGCAACCAATCCATACAGTGATTCATCCGGTTACCTTCAAATGGCCTTAGGAGCATACTTATCACCATCTGGTGGTGGATATAAAAGTGTTGACCCGTATTTTCTATCGCAAGGTAATGCTACAATATTATTTCCATTACAAAAGTAAGAATAAATTCTATTGGTGAAATAAAACAATTCAACAAACGTGACAATTTTCTGAAAGTTTATTTTATGTAATTATAAAGTTTGTCTGTGCCACATAGTTATCGCACAATTTGCTTTTCGTAATTATGGTCACTGGTCACGGACGTAGAATAACCGATTTGCTTGACAAGATTTTCATAAATATTGTACATATACCACGGTGTAGCATGTTCCTATGTGTTCGAATTTATAGAAAATGAACGACAAAGGACAATGCAATAATTGATAATTGATTGGAAACTGGAAAATATTTGTTAAACTACCGATACTAAAGGAATGATTTACCCAAATTGTGACCTCTCAACAATTATTTTATTTTACTGCTTTGGAATGGCAGTTCTACAGGAAACGCGATTCGTTAGAAATTTTTCTAAAAATTGTTAATGTAATGTATTCCAAATCGAACATTATTCTCCAGAAATTCATTATGTCTCACTCACCACAATTGAGGCATTAATTTAGTTGTTAACGCCACTTCATATTGAAAGTAACTAAAGTAAAATTGGTTAAAGAATATATTATTTGGTTACAAAAAATAAAACTTTCGTTCCAAAAAAAAGTTTTTTCTTCCAATGTTCAACACTGAATCTTCCAATGAATAATATTTACAAATGTTCCAAAATAAATTGATTTTGTTAACTAAAAAATGGAATTTCTTGGATTTTTTTACTTTTCTTTTCTACGATTTCTTTTGGAACAAAACCAATAACGAAAGTAACAAAAACATTTTCTTTTGGAACATTTGAGTTTTTATTAGAACATTAGTAGCAAAAATTAGTAGAGGAAGAGAATCAAGATTGTGTAACTTTTCGTTTTGACTCTTTGCACCGAAAAACCGGTTTTACATGAAAAAAAAAATACAAGCGAATACGTGAAAAGAGCGATAAAAGATAAATTAAAAAGGTGCACGAACTTATGAATCCCTTACTGTAAATTATGAAAGCAACCTTTTTATGATCTCGCTTAACATTTTCTGCTTTGAAACAGGTATTTTTAGCGGAGCACATTTATTTTCTGGATCTGGTTGCCCAGTTCCAGAACTTGCTTTAGGAATTGGAATGGGAGTTAACGCTTTAAGGCATTGCAGAAGGCGAAAGGCTCGGACAGTGTTTAGTAAGTGTTGCCAATAAAAATAAAATCAATTTTCTTTCCGCCTTCATACTGTAAACGTTTCTGAGTGTCGTTAGCATGGAAAGAAAAGGTTAAACAAAAACTTTTTCAAACCCACTCGAATGACTTCCAGGATTTATCCCACCTTATGCAGTCAAGAAACGCTTTTTACGAATCTAATTCATTTCACCTCTGCATTCACAAAGTACGCACGCTACTAAAGAGGAGAGGGTGTTCGACGTAAGCGTGCTGGCATAAATTTTAATGCATGAAAATACGCGTGCAACGGGAGGGGCCAAAAAACTGCCTTTTTAATGTGCGTACTTTGTGGATTGGATAGCCTTTTACACGAACAAAACCCGCTAATATTGTTAAAAGACTGTCATTTGCCCAATCGTCTATCAGAATGACTAGTTTCTTTTTTCAATACTGATAGTAATTAGGGAACCGACTAAATTGCAGTGTTTGCTTGCTACTTTTTTTAAATTCGTGAAATTTCCTAGATCCCCCTGAGAATAAAGAAATAAGATTTTCAAAAATAATTTCCCTATTTAAAATTCTATTAACTTTTTCAGGTGACCCGCAATTAACCGGATTGGAGAAACGCTTCGAAGCGCAAAGGTATTTTTTCTTGAAAATGTATTTTTTTTATCTCATATTTGAAAATGATGGCAAAAATTGAAAACTGTCTACACTTTAGGGACTTTCAATGAATGTCATCAACTTTTGTTAATATCGACAGTGTCCGCAAATTCAAATCCACTTTTTTTTGCATTTCTTACTTTCCTCTTAATTCCATTTAATTAGAAGTAAGAAGCTTAGTTCAAGAAGAAGTCCAAGGAAATTAAGAAAAAATTGTTCACGAACATTGTATGTACGATATATGCCTATGTCAATGTATACGAGATATTTTCAGGATGAAGTGTATAAAACGGTTATCACTACATTCTGCGATTGCGAATATTCGATGACAGTTCAAGCGCATGAAATGTATTGTTAGACCCGTACGAAGAAAGAAGTTCTTCGAAAAGTAGTCTTATGCGTTTACCACGACGTTTGTAAATACCTCCAATTTCGACCCGAGAGTAGGGGCAGCAATAAAAAATATCCGTCCTTTTGTCTGTCACCGCGATAACTAGAGTAAAACTCGACCGATTCTCACAAACTTTCTTTCCATGATAGGTAATCGAAAAATCTTTTATGAGATTGAATTGGGTACTGTCGGCCAAAGGGCAGCCGAGCTCGGGCCGTTTAAGTGGTTTTTGGTCTTTTGTACATAACTATCATAAATCTTTCCTTAGTTTCATACATTTTTTGTTTGGAAGATCAACAGCTTGACAATTTATAAAGACATTTTTTCGATTTTGAGCTTTTGGACTCAGCCATGGCCCTAAGCCTGAGTCTCTACTAGGGCCCGATGTGTTTATTCTACATAATTTGGGTAAATCTTATCCGATTTTCAAAGTCTTTTTTTTCGGAAAGATAATAAATTTGTAACGAGATAAAATTTGGGCAAAATCGGTCGAAAAGTTTCGAAGTTAGAGAGCACATAAGAAATATCGTAAATTTCCGACTATTTAGAGCGCAGGTACCAACGGGTGGTTGTGAATGGGTATGATAGTCTTTGGGAGAGTGTAACTCTGGGAGTTCCGTAAGGTAGCGTTCTGGGACCGCTCCTTTTCTTGATTTTTATCAATGATTTGCACCGCCTTCCCTTGAAATCCCGACCGTACCTTTTTGCAGATGATTCGAGTGTCTTCTCCTCATCTATTTGTTTCGCAAACAATATTGAAAATATTAACAATGATCTAAAGTTACTCTCTAATTTATTTGACGTTAATAAGCTTACGTTGAATTTGAAAAAGTGCAACGTTGTGCATTTCAGATCCTTTCGTTCAACAATTGACAATTCTCTAAAAGTTGAATTGAATGGGAGTGTGATTGAAGCTGTTGATTCCGTTAAATATCTGGGCGTGATTCTGGATAAGAATCTGAGTTGGAACTTTCACCTTACCAACCTGTGCTCTAAGATTTCTGGTCAAATCGGTGTATTGCGGAAATTGCACTATGCATTACCTGTCAAAATTCTGGAGTCTTTGTACTTTTCGTTGATACACTCTCGCCTATCATACTGCTAATAAGAACCTGATTGAAAATCTCGAGAGGAAGTAGAGGGCCGCTCTTAGAGTTATACACAGGCTTCCCTTTAGATATCCTTCAGAATCGCTGTACTCAGATCATTGTCCCAATGTTTTAACTGTTGGCAAAATGTACAAATATGCTGTTTGTAAATTTGTGTTTGATTCTACTAGGGGTCTATGTCACCACACTGTGGGATTTCGTAGGCCTGGACATGGCTATCCCACAAAGGGGTCGAGGTTGTTATATGTGCCATTCTCGCGAACTGCTTGTTCGACTCGTTGCCTTCGGGTGTGCGCTTATCACTAACACAAGCTCAATTTTGTCGTTCGTTAAAGTTAATACTATTGCAGAAGAAAGAGTACGTATAATGCAGAGTGGCGGTTGGATGTATTCCGTTTACTGTATGCTCGCATACTGTAAGTATATGGGGAATGGACTGCATCTGGTTGCCATTCGGCTATCTTGCAGTTATGACCTGATTGAAAGGTAACGGTCGACGTAAATAGAGGATTACTCTGCAACTTGTGTTTGAGTACTTCCTTTTGAAGTATCCCAACTCTTTTAGCTTCACCTATTGACCGATTATTGGTAGATTTTGATTTGTTCCTTTTTTCTCTCTCTCTTACTATTGGCTTTGATGTTTTTACTTAAGATATTTTTTTGTTTTTGATATTTAATGTTCCCTAAAAATGCTACATAATGGAACTGAAACGATTTTTTTTATTAAGATGCTTCAGATGAATGAATAAGGATTTAGATTTAGAAATGCATATACGTATTTAATTTTACGGTTTTGTATATGGGCAAAAAATTGCAATCGCAGATTGTATGATTCGACAAGCACGCACCCTTTTTTCATCGGGTATATAACAAATTTCACGATGAAATGGTTAAACTGCGAAGCAGTTCATATTTTTGTCATGGAGCTCGTGCGTCTCATCATGAAATTAACGATTTTAGACTGTGGAGTAAATAAAATTTAATGTCGAGAGCAATCTCATTTGACGAACTACAGTCAGGTTTGAATTTTCAGTTGCCATTAACTGAACTTTTCATATTTCAAAAAATGTAAAAATACTTTCCAACTAAATGGTCGGTAAAACACGTTTGATCTTCTGTGATTTACTCGTCCAAAATCATTCAAAGCAAAAAATTCAAGTGAAAAACTGTCGTTTACGCAGAAAAATGCATGAAAGCTTGATTTAATTTGCAGACATTTCGAAATTAAATTGAATTGTGAAGTTTATAAATTAAATTGAGATGCAAACGAAATGTAAGTAGATACCTGTCGACACCTGAAAGAGTGGAGCTTGCGACCTCGCTGGGATTAAGTGAAACTCAGGTCAAAACATGGTTTCAAAACCGTCGAATGAAGCATAAAAAGCAGTTAAGACGGAGAGAGGTGAATTCAGGTGAGTAATTTTATTTGTTGATTTTGTTTTTCGCTCCAATTTTCTTTGTTCACAATTTGATATATTGAGTTGAAGCGACGTCCAAGACGTTGTAACAATACCACACCCAACTTTATGCAAATTGTTTTCGCAATTACATTAAGAAAGTTTTGTCCTCTCAAGAAAGTAGCCACAAGCGAAACCGAAGAACTTTCTTGTGGTACAAATAATTGAATTAAGACGAAAAGCACTTTGAAATTTCTTAGCAAATTCAATTCAATTATTTGAAGAACATTTTATAAGTGACTCGAAAATCAATTCAAATTGATTAACTTACATTTACAGAACCGGTAGACTTTTCCCGAAATGTTAAACCGAATCAGTCGTCGGACACAACACCAAATTCAAATCGTTCATTTTCCACGTATTCATTGGACGAAAAAAAAACTCTCGGAATATTGAGAAGCGTATCTTCGGACGACATGGTTAAATCAAGTGATGAGAATTCAGATGACGAAAGTGATGTAGACATTGTCGGTGATCCGATGGGGAAGGGATATATGACATAATTTCCAGTTGGTATTTTTAACCGAATTTAACTTGTAAATACGTTGTGTTCATGCGGATGATGCGAAGAAATTGATATAAATAATTTAGTCATGTAAGCCGACAAACCAAGTAAAATAGCAATTTCAATAAAACTTACACTACATTTGTAAATTATTGTTAGCTTAAGAAATGCAAATAGACGAAATGAATAAATAATTATAAAATTTTTATTTGGTTTTATTTTACCGCTGTGAACTGAACGGCACAGTGTCAAATGAAAGATAGATAGATACTAAAGAATGAACTGGACTTGGAAGAAGATGGATGGGATGGAAATGGTTAGTTCAGTGGTATACACTATCGAAAGATTAGGTGTGACAGTTTCGACCCTTTCTTTGAAACAAAGTCGAATACGATCTCATATTCAAGCCTGAAAAATAGTGGTCGTATTGGGGTTTACACGATTGCACATCGCACGATAGCATTTACAGAATCTGAAAATTATATAAAAACGAGAATAGTGCAGAGCATTATTTGTTATATACTACAATGCTGTTGATTTTTAGTAGCCGTTGAAGCCGCCGCCAATAATTTTAGCCGAGCCGTCAAGCAGTAAAATTCAGAAAACCCGACTTCTTCTTTCTTTAAAAGCCATAATTAACACAGGCGGGTTTTGGCTGACTCCTCTACAGCACGCCGCCATCGCTAGCGATCCGCAGCTACCACTTTCCAATTACGAACGTTCACCTCTCGCAGATCACTTTCACGATCGATCCATTTTTTCTTCGGTCGACCTCTAGCATTCGTTCCAATTTCTCTCTCGTTCTTCCAAATCGTTCGAAATGAAGGTGCCAGACCCTACTAAAAGTATACGTTCGGTATAATAAACGATTGTGCACATTTATTCTGCAGAACAAACGTGCACAATCGTTTATTAAACCGATTGTAAGTTGCCTATATCAAAAGCACTTATTTTAAAATTAGAAATCGTTTATTAAACATAAAAAAATGCTAAAATGTCAAATTTATTATTTCCATGCTGACAAGTCCATTGGTGGATAATTTTTACAGTCAACTTTCGGATTTGTCGGGTTGTTTATGTACGACCATATTTTGTTGGTTTCATTCAGTCCGGAATTCGTACAGAAAATGTGTGGAATTTGATAGCTCCTAACCGCATCAATTTGAGCTTTTGTGAACGGATGTGGATTTTCCGGATGCGTGTAAAAGTAACGATCGCCTCCCATAACATTGTTATAGTTTGCTCCGATAATACAACCGAATGTTGGACCCGCGAATGGGTTTCCGACGCTTTCAAAGGCTTCCAACAGACCACCCACATAAAAGTCTACATCTTCGTAGGATTTATAAACTTTTTTCAACAAATCGACGTTGGCTTTGTTGAATATTTTGTTGAAATCGTCGAAACTGTTGATTTCGGGGGTCAGCTTACATTCCCGTCGTATTTGCACAAAAGATGGAATGCCATGATCTCGTCCTCGTTGAATGTCCGTGGAAATCAGATCCATTCCATACCCGTCCGAATTTTTTCCAATTCGATTGATTATCTGGACAAAGTCAATTTAAAATAATTTGATTAAATAGTAAAGACATTCGTCATTAGCACTTATAAAGTAAAATTACAAAAAAATTCGATAAAAGGTCGACGTAGCTCCATACAAAAATCTCTCAGGATCAAGCAGTGCAGTACTTGACTGTGAACGGATTGACAGGGCCTTCGAGTAGACAAAATGTCATAGCTCCCTAATTATTCGGGTGCCTCTATAGCAAATGGGTATTCTGATCACAGTTGTTATTGCTGACGAAGAGTTGACGCGAAACTTTTACTTTCTATTTTCTTGAATTGATTCTTAACCTTACCACTTTACGGACAAAAAACCAGTTAAATTAACTGGTCATTTAAAGGCAATGTCAAAAATTCCAATATAAAAGTTTGATAGAGCCTACCAGGGTCTATTTTTGGAAAATCGTATTTCCAAAAATTTTCACAATTGTTATTTGGAAAATTTTTCGAAATTTTTGAAAATACGATTTTCCAAGAATCGGCCCTGATGCCTACAACAAAAGTAGTTTTACTGAATGGGAATCGCCGAAACCGTCAATTTGTCAGCCCAAGCCTATATAGCGATTTCTTTTTGGCATAATATAAAAATTTTGCTAGAAATGTATTATTTACCTCGTCTGAATATTCTCCGACGTTAACCGGTTGATTGATAGCACCCCTTAAAGCAGCGTCAAAATCATTTTCCAAAAGTTCAATCTTTCTAATTGTATCGGATTGCAAGTATTTTGTTTCCACATTGTTTTCATCTTGGAACACCATATGCGACGGAACATAGTAATGACCTCCGCGATACGTGAAAGGGAATTCGATCAAAGTGGCGGCATTTCGTTCATCCGAGTAGCTAACATCTACAACTTTATTGAAAACTTTTTCGATCGACTTGGCTGTTATCAAATTGAACTGGAAATTTGCTATATTGATTCGGCGTGCTTCTTGGAAAAGCGTTTCATCGTCCCAGTTCGGTTTGAGCTTGGCAAGTCGTTCAGCTAGATGGTTGTGATTTCGAGCGAATAAAACCGGCCAAATGGAGCTAATCGGCGTGACAACGAATCGATCCATCGATGGCAAATATTTTCCGTTTGCATCAACCGGTAGGAGGTTATTCTTGCCCATTCGCAATTTTCCACCTTTGTTGAGTCGAATCGGTTTTAATTCCGACTCGTAGTTACCGTAAATTAACGACAAGTCCAGGTATGCTGTTGCACGATTCAATGTGTTCCCAGTTTCAACGCCTTTGTGATATGAGCCGATTTGTGATCTCACCATGTTCATGCATCCAATATTTGCTTTTTTAAAGAACGGATCGTCGTCTGATATTTTAATCGGAAGACACGCTGAATGTGATAAGTCAGCAGGCAACGTGTGATGATTACCCTTAGAGCAACAACGAATGCCACTATCGCTGCATTTCATCTGCATTGGAACTTGGTAGTGCAAGTCATGAGTAGCAAACACAATAATTAGGAGACCCATCAAGTTGTACTGTACTGCCGGTGGTGGAGATCGAACGGCCTTGAGCATCACTTCTTGAACAATCTGTCTGGCATTTGGTAGCTCGGAACCTGTTACACTTTTCTTGATCGTATAAATTCCATCCTCGAAATTACTTGAAGCGTATCTAGAGAATGGCGTGTCAGTTGCTCCCCATTCCGGATGCTTTACATTGTTTCCTCTTCCGTCGATTGAACGGTACTTCGAATTTACATTTTGCTTCTTCCTTTTTGACGAATCATTTGGCATTTCATTAACACAAACTCGAGCTAAGGCTTCAAAGTTCTTTAAAGGCAGTTTATGTTCGCTATTAAAAATCTGTGCTACGATAGTCAAAATTTTTGCATTTTTGACTTTAGCGTCAACGTGTTCATCGCATGTGTCCACCCTGAATAAGTTTGAACGAGTCACAATGCCAATCCGTTCGAAGAATGTATTTTGAGAACTTTCCGATTCAACCAATCGTTTCACATGATTAAGAATTGAATTAAATTCTGAGCACCTGCCAAAAAAACAAAGAAATTTTCTTAATTAATTCGCCAGTTAGATGAATTTCTTTCTCACACTTTGCTATTAGGCGAACCTTCTGACAAAAGGAATGCCGTTACGAATATTAAAATGGAGAAACATATTTTTAGAATCTCCATGCTTGCAAATGGTATTATGTAACTAAAAACACAAAAAAATTGATTCCTTGATTTTATTTCACGTACACCACCCAGGACTGCACGCCGCAAACTAATTGTATTCTTTCAAATTCATGATATTTATCACAAGGTCAGCTCCACTAATTGCTTGTTAATCAATAACTGGTTTTGTTACAACAATAAACTTTTGTATTTTTAATTACCCTGTTTGCACATGTAAAATATCTTTTATCATTCGTAACGGCATTTCTCTTCCGATAAAATAACAATTATTTAAGGTCCTACACACGATCATGCAAAGCGAGTTTACCGTGTTTGTGATAAATTATAATTTTGTAAAAATCGCACTTCTTGTTGACTTATCAGCTGTGAAATTTGTAACTTGCGTTCGTGAGATGAGGCAAACAAAAACTCTTGCTAATGATTTCTTTGAACAATTTTTTTTACGACCTGAAATAAATAAATTCAATTAAAAAAACACTTCGAACCGTTAAACTTTTAAATTGACTTGGCGTCTGTCACTTTCCTTCATGATAATTTCAACTAAGTTTGGACGTAGCTATTAGAGGCATTAGGGGACAAATGACGATGGGTTCACTAGGTTTTGATTTCTATGCAATACGTAGCATTGTATTGCATTGAAATTAAAACCTAGTGAACCACTCGGACGGCTAGTTGATTAAAAAAATTTAAAAGTAAAATTACAAGGGACCATAGGTACATAACTTGCGATGTGGAGACCAGGCTCACTAAGCAGCGATCACCTCTCTCTCCTTCCTGTGCGGCCGTCTGTGCACTGATCGGTTGTTAGCACTCATCGCTCATCAGAGAGTCAGAGCACACACCGAAGAGCACTTTAGGTAACTTCTTGTCACATGTCAGACGAAAAGTTATGATATGATTTTCAATGGTTTATCGATTTTATTTTAATTTTTCGTCTGTAAAATCGACGTAAAAAGACAGAAGAGTATTTTGCAAAGCATGTGGGTGGAAAGAGCTTTTTTTAAGTTTGCAGAAAATTGTGTCGAAATTATTTTTCAGGATTTACACACACAAATCCTCCAAAAACCAATAGCTACTATTTGATTTAATTGATTTGCTGAAAGGTTTATCGACTCATAATCGTCTACGTCATAAGATTGCCATGATTCATACCTTTTGTTTGAGTGTTTCCTACATTCTTTTTCAACAATTTTTGACGAAAGTGATCCTTATCAACCAGACGACAGTAATAACTTGTGTAATTAATTCAAAAAATTAAATGCCCGAATTCTGTTCACTTCACTGATAACTGAAAAATGATTCAATTTACTGAGTAATTAATATTTCTAATTTCCCGCCAAAGTCATTGGTATTGGCTTCTTAGCAATTTGCATTATTGGACCCGTACGAAGTACGAAGGTCCTATACGTTTACTGCAAACAATTTTAATGTAACATGGGGTAGATCGAGGTGGCAGTTAGGGGGATGCATTTATTATCGTCTAAATATGACGAATCAACAATAAAAAAAATGTCCGTCCTTCATGATCCAAGTTCGAAGATGAGCAAAATCGATCAAGTAGTTCCGGACATATGGTCGAAGAAGTGGAGGTCGTACATGAAATTTTCGAGGGTCGATGAAACTTTTTCGCAAATATCTCAGCAAGTATAGCACGGAAATTCCTCATTTCGGTATCAAATGAAAGCATTTGATGTCACAAAACTGGGAAAAAATTTTTGTGGGAATCGGGTCAGGGGTCTGGGCACTGGGACCAATGGAATGGACGAAATTGAGACTCTTGGCCATATACGAATACAGTTTTTCGTCTATATTTCCTTAACTATACAATATGAAGATTTACTGTCAAAGGCAAAGTTGTAGAGAATTAAATTTAAGCGAAGACGTGTTTCAGGGTTTTGGGGAAAAATGACTTAGTCCTTGGATATAAGATTTTCTAGATTTGAATGGTCTGAGACGTACTTCGGTAGGGCCTTTGACATTATCTTGGGTAATTTCTATGGATCTTTGAAACTCTTACAGTTATAAAAGAACATAAAACGTTGGATTGTTTGCTTATTTGTATCTTCAGATACATTCGAGTCTTTTTGTAACATCTATTCTGTTTGCCATATCTATTCTCTTTGCCACATCCATTCTGATACGAACGGGTCTTTGGTTGTGTTTATTTCTTTCTTTAGCTTACATTTTGCCATATCAATGTTATCTGTGTAGTCAGGTAACTCAGGGGCCGTTCATAAAGTATGTCACACGAGCTTCGTACCGATCGGAAACCATATATATATATTTTGTTCGGACCGGCGGACATTAGCCACTTCGACAAAAAATTAAATTTTCAAATATCATGGAAGTCCCCTTTTTGACACGCTCATTATTCGTTACAAAAAACTATACTTTTCCATTTTTAATCAGCGAAACTCGTTACCCCGTCCATTTTCTTTTAAAACTAGAAATCGAACGAAAGATCACAAGATTTCGCGCAAAAGAGACTTCTTTTTCCTTATACAAAATATCGCGTAGTTTTCCTTTTACTACATTTCCAGTTTTTCTCTACACGAAAAGCATTCAGCATCGAGTTCGGTCCCGTTTTTCAATTTGTTCCCACTCTAAAAACACTCTGCAATGAGTTCGCAACCATTTCCAATTTTTAACTTCTCTGAAAACACTCTACAACATGGGTTCCATTTCCAACTTTTCTCTACTCGAAAAACTCAGAGCATCGAGTTTGCACAAATTTTCCAATTTTTTCCTAGTCTCACAGTACTCATCATAGAGTTTGCAGGAATTTACTGATAGTATGCGGTAATGGCGCGGCGCGAAATTACTACGTTTATATTGTGAAAATAGGAATTTCTCGAAGATACGATGCGAAATTCCTAGCAGAGTATATAAACGTTTTTTTTCCCCTTCGATAAAGAAGTATTGGTGTTTATTCAAGCGAAAAAAAGACTGCTCACAATGCCGCAGCCAGTAAAAAAACGATTTTTTCAACAGCATATTACAATAAATAAAGTTCATCTACTCTACTTTTCCCTAATGTTGCCAGGATACTTTGAACTGTATCTGAAATAATAGAAAATCTTTTGAGCCTAGAGTTTCAAACAACAACCTTGAGTTTCAAAAGCAACATGAGTTAATTAATAGTTTTCTTTGAAAGGTATAAACGTTGTTGTCTTCAATCTGGACAACATTAGTTTTTGAAGAATTTTACTGAATGAGTTGAGTAGACTAATTTGTCTGTAGTTGCTGGCAATGTAGGAATGTTTCTTAGGTTTCGGGGTGGGTACTCCAAATTTCAGAATAATAATATATTTTCAAATATGCTCTGAATATGTGCATTAGCAAGATTCCTCTTCGCCTGGATTTTTTTTTTGTTTTTGAACTTTTAGTTATATGTTTTTGTCATAATCAGATTTTATGTGATTCACTAATGTGAATAACAAAGTACTATTTCATCCGGGTGCCAACAGTTATATATATTACTATTGGCACCGGATGCCAATAGCACCTACCTTCTACAAATACAACTCATACCAACGTTCCGCAACTAAACTATGGATGGAGTTTTAGAAACTATTACCATTTGCTTTTTAACGCTATACTTGGTTCCGCGGGTATCAATTGATAAATCGCAATTTAAGAAGTCAGTTTTTTCACCTAGAAATTGCTTTGGCTTCCCACCCACCCATAGTTTCCGGGCAAGTATACTCTACTTCCGCTCTTGAATTAAAATTAAAAAAAATGATTTTAAACTATTCCATGCAGAACATTTTGTCGAATATTCCTCCAAAATTCCTTCTATAGATCCAAGGACCTATACATATGAAACTGGAATATCTACTATGTTTTTCACTTTCACACTGACACTGAATGATTGAAAGAATCATGAGGTGTACAATATCTTGGTATGAAGAATCTGAAACCACTTGAATTCGACTTTCATGCAATTTGGTCGAAGAATTCGCAAATTCAAATTATTACAATAGTTAGTTTGCAAATTGACTCTAACAAGCTGGTATTTTGCTACTGCAGAAGTTTTTTTGAAAAAGGTTGAATGTGAACAGGAAAACTAAAAAAACCGTTTGCCTTGGTGAATCGGAACACAATTCCATTGCCATGATGCTTTAGTGTGGCATAACAAACTAAAATGCCTATGAATTTGCATTTAACGTGTGCGCTACGATGAAAAACGTTTGTAACATCAAATAAAGTATGCAGACACATGCGACTTGAGAACGGTTTAACGAAAATATCAATTGTGATTTTCTTCCATTCTTTTATTTGCGATTACTAAACGATCGACAAGCCCTCACGCCCACACAAAGCAACACTACCAATTAAGGGCATTTTGAACTCAATCAAACATCTATAGTCATCTATTATTAGATGCATGTAACAACATTAGAGTATAATTATTTGATAATCAACGTCAATCGGAACGACAATATAAAATTACCGAGCTGCCGAAACAACATATCCAACATAATATACCCAAAAGTTAAACACTTTTCTTCGTACAAATGTGTATAATGGAAAAAGAGTACCAAACGAATGTACACTGTACAGGCACGAGTTTTTATTATATTGCCATAATTTCATTTACGATTTGCCGACCGACCCATCATAATGGAATTAATTCATCCTTTTGCTGATAATCCTGTCAGATAAGAGACCCCTTTTTCCATAAATATAACATGGAAATAATTGATTCAATTGAAGAGCATTTTGAATCAGAATTACGAATTATAATAATATTGAACACGGTTGATAGTAAGATCATTGATGTTGATTTCCAGTGTAAATTTGAATGAAAACACTGAACAACGGGTGGTGCTTGTTGACATTTGATTATCCCTAATATTTTACATCTCTTCATAAAAGCAAATTCTGAAGGTGTTTTTATTAGCTTTGTGCTTTTCTTTTGTTGCAAATTTAATTAAAATTGATGTATACGTTACATACAACTTAGAGCAGCGACTGGAGGATTTTCATGTATACGTAAGTATAATTGAACCATTTGAAATAAACTGAAAAAGTTAAATAATGAGAGGAAAAATAAGGCTGAGTGCCTTATAAATACTTATATACGAAGATATTGAAAAGGATAATTAAAAAACAAAATGACACTTAAAACTAAAAACATTTTTAACATTGGAAGCACATACCTCCTTAAATTATTAATAATATGCGTAGCAACAAAAGAAAGAAAACAAAAATCATAATAGTAACATAAACTATATCTCATGACTCCATGAAATTGCAATGAGCTACGTGTCTTAGCCGATGTCGCCCTGGGGACAATAAAGTTCCGAGTTCGGTGCGAAATTCCCGGAATCAACTTCTGTGATATGTAGAAAGGAGTTTGAGTCATCACTATTTTATGTAGTAGAAAAAAAGCCATCATCTCTTCGTCCTAGTCCAAAGACAAATCTGGTACAACTTACGGCTTTTCATCCAACCCGAATTCAAACACTTCACAGCAATACGTACGGAACCAGCAACGATTTAACCAAATTCATTCTCATTGCGCGGGAGAGCATCCCCGTATTGGAGTATAGGGATCTGGCAGTCTCAGTGAGTACTAAAATTGAGTGTACTCACAACCTCAAATCAGTCTCAATTTTTGAAAAAAACTCAGAAGTACTCAATTTCGCTTTTTTTTTTATAAAATCATCATTAATGAGCAGAGTTCGGATTTTTTTGATTGATTTTCGAAAAATCATGATTTTAATAAAAAATGATGCTCATAAAAAAACGAGCATCACAAAATTACGAAAAAAATGATTTTTTTTTATTGGTTTATTTTTCGTTTCAGATGAAACTAAGTTCATTACATTGACTTTTACAGAAAATCATTTTTTTCGAAAATCATGATTTTTTAATCATTTTTACTCAAAAATCGTGAGCATCACGCTTTTTTTGTTGATGCTCAAATTGATTTTGATTTTCAAAAAATGATTTGATTTTGATTTCCGAACCCTGTTAATGAGACCAGTGAGTACACTCATTTTAATTTTTTTTTTTTTTGCTCTCACTTAGACTATTTGAGATCGCTGAGTATGCTTATTTCGAGACTTTTTTAGGCTGTTGAGCATGCTAAATTGTGAAAAATATTTTTTTTAGCCAATGAGACGTTGAGTGTACTCATTTTCGACAAAAATTTATTTTACAATTTTATTGAGGCTTTTGAGACCGTTGAGTATGCTCAATTGTGAAAAATATTTTTTTTAGCCAATGAGACTGTTGAATGTACTCATTTTCGACAAAAATATTTTTCACAATTTTATTGAGGCTTTTGAGACTGTTGAGCTTGCTCAAATGTGAAAAATATTTTTTTTAGCCAATGAGACTGTAGAGTGTACCTACTTTAATGCCAATGAGACTGTAAGATACTAAATCCATTCATTAAAAAATGTTGTATTACTCATTAACACAAATTTATATTCATGGTATTTGGGCTTGCCACATAAAAACATGAAATTTTACGTACTCTAAAGTAAATTTTCAGTTGTATTGTGAAAGAAAGATTGTGAAAAATATTTTTGTCGAAAATGAGAACACTCAACAGTCATTGGCTAAAAAAAATTTTTTTCACATTTGAGCATGCTCAACAGTTTCAAAAGCCTCAATAAAATTGTGAAAAATATTTTTGGTGAAAATAAGTACATTCAACAGTCTCATTGGCTAAAAAAATATTTTTCACAATTGAGCATGCTCAACAGTTTCAAAAGCCTAAATGAATTTGTGAAAAATATTTTTGTCGAAAATGAGTACACTCAGCAGTCTCATTGGCTAAAAAAAATATTTTTCACATTTGAGCGTGCTCAACAGTCTCAAAAGCCTCAATAAAATTGTAAAAAATATTTTTGTCGAAAATGAGGACACTCAACAGTCTCAATGGCTAAAAAAATATTTTTCACATTTGAGCATGCTCAACAGTCTCAAAAGCCTCAATAAAATTGTGAAAAATATTTTTGGTGAAAATGAGTACATTCAACAGTCTCATTGGCTAAAAAAAATATTTTTCACAATTGAGCATGCTCAACAGTTTCAAAAGCCTCAATGAATTTGTGAAAAATATTTTTGTCGAAAATCAGTACACTCAACAGTCTCATATCCTTTCGTAACAACTGTTCAAAGACTACAAATACGCATGTGCAATTTATCAACATGAGTAACGTCGTTTGCGGTCCACAAGCAAAGTTAAGCATCATTCTGCGCGGTTAGTACTTAGATGGGTGACCAGAAAAAATAAATAAAAATAAAAAAAATAACAACTTTCTATCATAATTTCAGATTAATCGCGAATTGTGAAGAAAATAGTACGTAGCGGCATCTACGAACAAAATGAAAAAGTTTCAGTATCATTGGCGGCAAAAAAGCGTCTCAAGCTGCAATTCAAAATTAGCATACTCAAGAATCTCAAATAGCATCAAAATGAACATACTCAACAGTCTGAAATAGTATCAAAATGAGTATACTCAACAGTCTGAAATAGTCTTAAAATGAGTATACTCAACAGTCTCAAATAGTCTCAAAATGAGT
>WJQU01002966.1:0-49883 GCA_029228625.1 Pseudolycoriella hygida
CTCAGCAAGTGGTGAAGTGGGAATCGGGTCAGGGGTCTGGGCACTGGGATCAATGGAATGGACGAAACTGAGTTTCTTGGCCATAAACGAAAACAGTTTTAACTATGCAATGTGGAGATTTACTGTCAAAGGCAAAGTTGTAGAAAATTAAATTTAAGGAATCACGTGTTCACTACAGTCATTCGTTCGGAGCGGACGTGTATTTGATGTTATTACATCAACACAAATCTATTGCTAATTTCTTTTTTATCTCACCAAAAGTATTGCGATGGACTTAAAACGTGCATAAATTATTGTTATAAATCGCTGACTTCGGCTATCGTCATTCGCTGCTCTTGAATTGCTTAATTTTGGATTGGATTTTACACAAATTGCTACTTGTTCCATAGTTTTGTTTCGTGGCTGCCATGAGGGTCATAGTTATCTTCTCGGTAGATTTGTTAGATTTTTCATTTGTACAACGATATGGCTGGTTCAAGTTCATTTCCCCTTCGAAAATATAAGGCTGACAGAGCAAATCAAATCCACTGCTTATATTATTTTGGTCACGAGTAACGCCACGACGATGCAACCATCGTCTTTGGTGTAGATGACGTGACATTTCTCCGCCAGCAAATACGGCCCTTGGCATTAATAACGCCCGTACCCCGGGCGCTAATAGCACCCGTACTCCGGGCGCTAATAACGCCCAGCTATATAATTCAGTACACGTTCACGATTGAGCTTGAAGAATAAATTGGAAGTTATTTAAATTCAGAAGTTTAGTACATTTCAATGTTCACATCAGGGTCGTAGCCAGGGGGGCGCAGAGGGGGCTTCGCCCCCTCTAGAAAAGTTTGCGCCCCCTTTATAAATATTCCAACCTTCTCAAGAGATTTTCTTAGTCAGCTAACTTTTCACATATATTCAGATTGAAATACAAGAGCTAGACAATAATTAAATAGAATTAAATATTAGAATAATTAAATAAAAAAAATTTTCGCTGCGCGGCTAAATATTTCTTAAATGAAACACTTCAACAAATAAAAACAAAAATCAATCTCGTTAATCCGTAAGCCTTGAAAGAATATAATTGGTGCTTTCAGGTAACGTATTTTGGAAGAGAATTGTAGACTCACTTTTTTGAAAACGTATGTTTGTACGAAAAAGTCACTAGAATTAGTCCGTTGAAACACACAACAATTTAGCTAAATTTACATACATTCAAGCCAAACTGTGAAAGTCTGTAAGTCTCATGTTACGCTAGTCGGGTATTACAGGTATTTTGGGCTTAATCTGATGCCAAAATTTTGAAATGGCCTAACCATGAAAGTCAAAAAATTTCGCTCGCTCCGCTCGCGACTTAAAATATTATTGAAAGCTCAGAAAACAACAATCTTAGCAAAATTTATATCAAGACGCTTCTACGTTCAACTGCTTTGTGCGAATGTTAAACTTCGGACAGAAATCTTCACAACACCTTATAAAAGTTTTCCATTGTCATATACGATAGATACAGCTTATTTACTTTTATAACACTGGTGAACTTTGGTGGCGCACGCCCCCCCCCTGAAACTTCGGTCTGACTACGGCCCTGGTTCACATCTCGTTTTGTATTGTTTTAATCAATCCCTTCGAGTGACGTTCTGTATTTTCCCCTTAGTTAACTCTTTCTAGTGACATTCTGTATAAGGAAGATTTTCCTCTAGTCAACTCCTTCTAGTTACATGCTTTATAAATAAAGTTATTTATTAAAGTGCCATTTTGTAGCGTTTATCCAATTATTCAGCTGGGCGTTATTAGCGCCCGGGGTGCGGGCGTTAATAACGCCTCGGGTGTTATTAACGCCCCGGGTGTTATTAACGCCCCGGGTGTTATTACGCCCCGGGTGTTATTACCCCCCGGGTGTTATTACGCCCCGGGTGTTATTACGCCCCGGGTGTTATTACGCCCCGGGTGTTATTACGCCCCGGGTGTTATTACGCCTCGGGTGTTATTACGCCCCGGGTGTTATTACGCCCCGGGTGTTATTAACGCCCCGGGTGTTATTAACGCCCCGGGCGTTATTTGCGGCGGAGAATGTCCTACCACCTTTGGTGTATTGTCCCATTACCTCTACGTACCTGACGCTGCAAAATCGTTCTAGGCACTCAATACTTTCTACGTAAAACGAATCAAACTGGAAATAATAGTCATCGCTGTGGACATATAGAACCGCCAAAATAATATTTGGTCATACTGGTTCCCTGGAATGGCATTAATGCTTGAAGGCTTCACAGTAACAACAACAACTGCATAATATCGTCAACATAATTCAACTCTGAACTGTACTTACTACTGCTGCGAAGATTTTATCGACAACTGTCTTTACGTTTCATTTATATTTCATATTTTAATTTCTCTTATTGCGGCTTATCTTTTTTACGCGTAATATTTGTATCGAATTTTATGTAAATTAAAAGGTCGCAAGGCCTTACACATAAATGGTCAATAAACAACTCAACTCTCAAAGTTAGAATGTTGGTTACAAAGGCGAAGTTGTAGAGAATAAAATTTTAGTGACCACGTGTTTCAGGGCTTTGTGTCAAAATGGCATAATCCTGGTATATGACCACTATTTCGGCGACGCTATTTTGCATTTTCTATTTATTATTTTGACTATCCCGACTGGACAGCTTAAATTGTTTATTTTTTGTGACTCAGTTTTTAATATTTTGACTTGTCATCTTAATTTAATTGCTTTGTACACTTTTCTTTTTTCAATTATTCTTCTATGATTATGTTGTTAATGTTTGTGCAATATTGTAACGTTTTCATGGTTTTTTAACGAGAGTCATGACAACAGTCATTCCATGTCAGATAGAAAATGATTATCAATTAATGAAAATATGCGTGCGAGGGGGAAGGGGAGTTTAAAAAACTGTTTTTTAAGATTGTGTAATTTGTGAATGGCCCCTTATATACTGAAAAGGCTCCCTAGATAAACCAATGCCGTAAACACTTTCCCATTCGAGTGGAGATGTAGCAAATCCCAATGAATAATGAATAACCCTAAATGTTTGAGTAAATGATACACTGGGTTATTCATTGACAAAAAATTAACTCTTTGACAGAAATCCTCAAGATAAATCCATTCATTGAACAATGTTGCTACTGATTGTGATTACTCTCAACCGTTTAATTTTGAGGGCGGACAGATGTATTCGAAAAAAAATGTATATCTCGATACGTTAAATGAAATAACCGCATACAGAAAGAGGTGCAATGATCACAATGTTATATGATATTAACATCTGCCTTTTCTATTTTGTATTCATCAAAAGTTGATCTTTTGTGTCCCAATATACAGAAACGGTCGTATCCACACATATTTATAGGTAAAGACTATATGCGGTACGGTTCATAATAATATTTATTTTATAAATAAAAGATGATAATCGGTCTAACACAATTTAAATAATAAATTCATTATACATTTAACCATTCACAAGATTATTTATGTAGAATGACGATTCAGTGCGTTATTGAGACGTTAACATTAATCACTTTTTACCGAATCAAGTCAGACGTACAATTGATTGTTTATGTGAATTGTTCAACTCAGGTGTTAACGAATGTCAATAATTGTTACCAAGAAAAGACCTTTTTATACACTGGGTCGTCAACACAGTTGGAGCTAAGGAATTCATTGAACGAAAGGTATAGTCCTCTTCGAAAATGATGTCATAAATCCTTTGACAGAGCAGCTATGAACAAAAAAAAAACAGTCAAAATGATGGTGGGACACATAATAACCTCATAAAAGGACATGCCCACGTTACATCCACAAATATATCAAACAATTAATTTATTATGTTATGCTGTTCTTTGATAGGAAATTTGATATTTATTTCTGATTCAAAATTTCCGTACGTTGAAGAGTAGACAGGACATTAGACATGAAATTCGTAAAAGAAGATCATTCAACAACAAATGTGTTATGGAGGTAACGTCTAATTCAAAAATACAAACAAACCCACCATCAATCATAAATAACAAAAGTTTTTCTGCATTTACGGAGCGTGCTGTTTGAATGGCACACGTTTTGCTATTCATTTTAAATTTCGAATTGCATCTAAATGAATGAAAAAAAAACATTCATTTCATATACAGCACTCATTGCCTTTTTGATCGGTTCAATAAAAAGTATCTTCAATTTATATACGCTTCTATAGTCGCCGAGTAAAAAAGTCATATAGTTTTGCCAGGTTTGTAAAACACATCGGATCTGAAGACGAGACATTCTACAATCCAATCTTAACGTAGTAAACCATTGAAATGGTATAAGAATGTATCGATTTTTTTTGTTATAGCAGGCCACAGCCCATTGCTGTGTAATGTAGCGGTAGAGTAATTTTCTTGACAAGACAAATGTCGCTTTGACAGCTGTCACTTAATTTGACAACTTTCACTTACTTTGACAGCCGTCACTTACTTTGACAGCCGTCCCTTACTTTGACAGCCGTCACTTACTTTGACAGCTCTCACTTACTTTGACAGCTGTCACTTACTTTGACAGCTGTCACTTACTTTGACAGCTGTCACTTACTTTGACAGCTGTCACTTACTTTGACAGCTGTCACTAGGGATTGCAACTGGTTTTAAAAGCCGGTAAAAAACCGGTGAAAACCCGTAATGATTGAAAACAATTTACCGGTTTTCTGCATTTGCGAAACCGGTTTTCTCGTCAATATTTTTAATTTAAAGTTATTCTGACGTGAGGCCAATCTTCTCAGCGCTGACGCCATTCTATCGTTTAAATAACTACAAAATAATATAATGCCGATGCTTTGAAAAGGCGTATCTCAGAAAGACATACAAATCTGTCTGGTGTTCTGAAGTATATACACCAGGGAGACTTTCATCTTTGAGTGATAGTGGCGAGCGAAAAGACAGCACAGGCACCAATATGTCCGCTGAAGATTCGAAATTCTTTCCGATACGGAATCGGAAAACAGAAGAATCTGTCGAAGAACTGGTAAAACTTCACGAATAACGAACATCCTCTTCTCTTTACACTTCACAAATAACAAACATCCTGATCCGAACATATTTTTGATGTGTAGTCAACCGATGCGGATGTCACAAAAAAGGAAAAATAACCAACGGTCACAGTCAGTCTTACATTAGGCTGCATTAGGCATGCCCGAAAAAAAATATTTCGCAAATTAATACCTTAGCCCTATACAAAATGTAAAGTATTTTTTTTTAATTTTCGAGACAGAATTAGCTTTGGAAAAAATCAAAAACCCCATTTTTTTGGTATTTTCCAACTTTACCGATTCGCCAGCGCCATCTGCCATTTTTATAAAAGTTTATTTTGCGATTGCATTCTCTCTCAAAATTGTCAGACAAGAAGTGGAAATAATGGAAGCTGGAGGTAGTCGTTTAGAAGAAAACCTACGAGTATAGAGTCCGAACGAACTTTCTCGTCTTGTGTTTATCTCCGATTATTAGGTGCAAAAATTCGAGCAAAAAAGTCTGACAACACACTTGATTTAACTTTCTTGCGTAAATTTTTTCAAGCAATTTAATCTGTAGGTCCTGTAGCTTCTAAATCGCTAAAATACATTTACATTTATTAGTTCAGGTAACAAAATCGTATTTTTTTATACCAAAACACCGTCAATAAATCATATCGAAATTTACCGGTTTCTTACCGGTAAATTTTTTTCGAAAAAACGGTATTACCGTTTACTAGTTTTTGAAAATAGGACGGTTTTTGCAATCCCTAGCTGTCACTTACTTTGACAGCTGTCACTTTGACGTGCACCAGGGGCGTGACAGTCTTTGTTTTCATCTTTGCAAGCAATACTCAACGTGAAGCTGGCTGCAGTTACGACCGAAGCTAACTTCATTGCAAAAAAATCAGCTGATTTTTGAACTTTTCAATGAAGTCAGCTGGTTTTGGTAAATTTATGAATGAAATCAGCTAATTTTGTTTGCGATGAAGTTAGCTACGGTCACAACTGCAACTAACTTCACGTTGAATATTACTTGCAAAGATCAAAACAAAAGACTGACACGCCCCTGACGTGCACAGACAGACAGCTAGAGCATTCCCATAAAGTAGCTACCGCTACTTAATAAACAAACGGGTAGAAACGAGCCCTGAAACAAATCTTGGAGGCATAGAAATACTCATTTTACTAAAAAAGACTTCTTAGAACATGTGGAAATTGAATATTAACTTAGGCTCCTACCCTCGACAGATGCGACACCGATCGAAGCTTAGCCCACAACCAGTCGAGGGTAGGTAAGAAGTATTTTTGATTCATCCCTTCGTTTCAAGACAACTGGTTTCATCTGAGTGAAGAAGTTAGAGTCTTTTAGGCAGAATTTATGGCAGATTTCAGGTGGGTTCGGGAAGATATCTGTTCGGAAAACGGAGTAGTTGCAGATTAACGTACGTACCTTAACCGCACGGATTTCATGGGCGTGGAATTGGGAACGCGAGCCGCCATCGGAGACTCTACCTAGAAGGACAGGTTATGTAACGATTTTGTAACCTCACTTACTAAAATAAATCTCAAAATCAATTTCGTTTAATATATTTCACACGCAATTCCTCAATTGAATAAACTTAAAAATAAAACACTGACCTTAACTAGATTTAGCGCTCCCCTTATTCTTGTGATGTTGATTGTAGAGAATATCCACGTGAATTATGTTCGGTTTGCCACGTAATTTTGTTAAACAAAAAGACTTTCAACTTGCAGTAAAAGTATGACCAAATTTCCTCACCGAAATAATAATTCGAATGCATCGCAATTAATGGTGTCACCTAAAAGCTGATTTTAACACACAAACTAACGAAACGAATTGCTTGTGGGCTAAAAACTCAACCTCGTCATCTTCAACTTTAACTTTCACTTATTACAAACGTTTCGGATTAAAACACAATTTAGACTTGACTCGTCAAGCTTCTGCCGAAAAAAGAAAGACGGTCAGCAATCGAGTTGACATTAAACTGATTGAAGGATCGGCGAATGCGTGGCTAACTCCATCTGTGTACAATTGTTCGATACACTCAGAATGTCTCCAGATCTACCACTCGAGTTAGTACAAAACTAATATTGAGGCTAGGGTTATACAAAAATTCTAAAGGACTAGACACAACCGAGTTACAGTTACGCCAAATGCCGCGGATCGTTGGTCGGGACCGAGATACTATCATCTATCTACTACTGCTTCCCTAGCCTAGTTGACTACGATAGAACGTAGTCACCCATATTCAACACGTGAACTGCTTTGACACAGTTCGCCATCTTCCACAGCTCCCTCGTTGCAGCGCCATTAGGTACCTCAACCAAGTTTTGGGGCTGGATGCAGGCCATATCAGACAGTCAACAACAACCAGTTGCCCCCAACTTCGCGGTACGAAATTTACCCTCGGTGAGGGCTTTCGAGGTAAGGCTCTTAACCAAATCACATCGGTAGGAAAAACGTTAAACCCCCTCAGCTCTGGAAGCCATGGTGTCGCTACTCACCAGTGGACCAATGCGGCAATACAAGCAAAGGCCGTTGGCGACCACTCGTGTGGCCATATATTGGGACAGAGATGATAAGGGCGCTTTTACCGCCCGTTGTAACTTCCAAACTAATGAAAGAATGCAAGGAGTACCTCCTCAGTATGGGCATGAGCAAAGGGGACCAAATTGGTTTGGCCAAACACTCTGGTGGAGAGAAAATAAAAATTGAATGAGCTTGCTAACCAGGCTCTGCGTCTCCAACTATTTGATTTTCATTTGTAAATAACCTAATCCCCAAGCGTGAAAGCGACAGAGAACTGGGTACAGCATAGGGCACGGAAATCTGACTTGAAATTGGTCAGGGACTTGCTCAAGGGGGATCGGTCGCAGAAGCGACCACTGGACATTGCGGGATGAATCGTCATCAGAATAAGTTAAGGGTATCGGAATCTCTCAGATGCTCTTAGGAAACAATCACTAAAATAATATATGATTGCCCCAAATTATCTCAATTGAGATCGTTCTTGAAGTTACCTAATTGGGACTTGTTATTTTAGACAGGTTCCTGGTAGCAAAGAAAAATCACCCATTAAAATGATGAACGGGATGGAGACAAGGATTGTAGACCGACTGTCCTAAGCTGATAAATCTAAATCACCCTTTCCTCTGTCGTTCCATTTTTCCATCTTTCTTACCCTTCAGGTATTGAACGCCATTCAACCTACCAGAATCAGCTTTCTTTGGAAGAAAGTGTCCTACATTAATGTGACCTAATCCTACTAGATTTATCTTCTAATCTAGAGATATTGTTCCCACTGTACAAAGAAATATTGACCATGAAAATTCAATACAAATCACCGCTAATGTTATACAGGTTTCTGCTTTTAAAACATTGACAGATTTCCCTGGTGGTATACGTGCTACCATCGATTATTACAATCACTTGTTAGTTTATGAAAGCGTTGTTTCCGAAAAAGTTAGCATCGTCATCGTGGGAACAAAATTGTGCTGAAATAATTTACAACTAAAAACATATTATGGCCCCATCATTTCATCATGGCACAATGCAAAATCTCAAGAGGCTACTCATTAAATAATTGTAATATCTCAAAAACCATATTGTTCCATATCATACACTCTCGAACGTATACGCATAAAATATTATTTCACAAATCATATAATAAATCACTTTGCATTTACATATTTAAGGGCATATTTTGCGACAGTATTTTGTAATTGTGATTCTCAAGCAGTACCCCTTCAAAATATTTAAAATAACTTTTTATGGATTGTGAGTTATGAGTTGATGTTATAATAAAAAAGACACAACGGGAGTCAACCTAAGTTAGACTCTCAATATAGTGATCAAATACTAGCTGAAATTTCAAGCACTTTTTTTACTTAATTGCATGGTTGGGAGTTATTTTTTTATCTTTTTCATATTGTGACGGGAACATAAGGACCGACATTCTGCGAAAGAACAATGGAAAAATGATTGTTGTTTTGCAGAATGTCTGTTCCTGATTTTCCGTCACTGTATTTGGTTCAGACGATGAAAATAGTGAAATGGCGGGATATTCAAATTCGAAACCCTATTTAAAATGAGAGTAGATACAAAAACCCTTAAATCTGCCGGATTTTTCATATAAAAGTGTCCACATTCATCCTATTGTTTCCCGTTGTATTTGTGGGTATTAAAATTGGATGACGAAGTTTCATTTTTTTCTTCGTTTTTTTCTCTGTACCCTTAAAAGGTTTTTTAAAGCAACGAAATATTTTTTCTAACAAATGAAAAAACATAAATAAAGAATAAATTATATTTGTTATTTATGTCATTCAAAATTTTAACGTGAGCGAAGTTTGGACCACACAAATTTTATTTTAGATGTAAAAATTAATTTTGTTTTAAATTTGTTCAAAAAAAATTTTTGATATGAACATCTACTGGAAAAGTCTTTCAAAAATGTATATCTGCGAGTTAACATACATTTTGTAAATTGTGAGTTTTTATTTCAATTCATTCTACAATTCTTTTCGTTCCACAACGTAAACCGATGCATGTGCGTATCACGTCGTTGTTTAAAAATGTTCCTATATTAGGACTTGGTACGACGTTAAGCCATGCTCCCGACACTTTGTTCTGAAGTAGTTGGAAACGGAAATGCTCAACATTATTGGGGAAGTCCAATTCAGAAACTATTCTCTGGATGTAAATTGCGTCCCACTGAAACTGTGATTTCGGATTTTCGGGCAGAGTGTTGCTTTTGATATCGCTCCAACTTATCAAAGCTTCTGTGAAGAATGGGATCTCAGACTCGTAATCCTGTACATTGATTAGAGTAGACATGATGTCCTGAACTCCATTGACCGAAGCCAGATATGCCGGAAGAGATATGTGAAGAAGCGAACGGATGCCCAAGCCGCCGTAGTGAACCGGAAGACTTGATTGAGTCCACTGGTGCTTGTTCATTTCTACATTTACGATTCTTTCCAAAGCATTTCATGTAATGAACTGATAAATTTCCATAACGGTGTTGATCGTAACAAGTAGACCAGTTTTGGTATTGCGAGGCTGTTCTTTAAAATGAAATATGCGTAGTATGATTGTAAGGATGGGAGGCGGTTGATGAGCACGAATATCTTTTCAAATTTTCGCCGTGCAAAAAGTTCAATGCCGTTTTCGTGGATCGGCGATCCCATAAGCTCTAATTCATTATCCTTTACGATTCTAATTCCGGGCGCTAGGGCTTCGAAATCATTGACTGTACTGGCATCGACGCAACCATTGCAGAAATACAATTCACACTTTTCGTTGTTTAGCTCTAGACCTAATGACTTTGCTTTTTCTTGTATAACCGCAACGTTGGATAGGACCTTACGAGGTGTGTCCAGATACCACACGTTGAGCTCAGTGTGCAATTGTGAAACCAATGGATGTATGACGAGGCTAAAAATTATAGGCCCTGCAGGGTCTCCTTGCTGTGCACCGACGCTTGACGAAATGATTTTGTCACCGAAGGCTGGGAATGTAGGCTTAAGATAGCACTGCCGTAGATAGTGATAAATTTGAGGAGTTTTATCCCTGATCTCCGTCAACATGACGTCACGTTCCACGCTATTAAAGGCGTTTTTAATGTCAACCTTCAAGATAACCTTTGATACATTCCTAGGATTACGGATGTAGGGTCTTATGGCGTGCACCGCTGCTTCGGAATCATACTTTATAGCGAATCCGATTTGGTGTGGTCGCAGGTAGTTTATCATGTCCGTTTTTACCGAGAAACAAGCTATTTTTGATGTTAGTCATTGCTATTGGTCGAATGTGTCCGTCTTTTTTAGTCAATGCGCATAGTGATGCTCCATAAATGAGTTCACAAATTTCGCTGTTTAGTTTTCCTTCCAGCAAATGGCGACGAGTTCTTCAAAAGTTTCTTTGGAATTCGCGGCCAGTATGTCGGGAGAGCTCATCAATTTAACTGCGCCTCGTATGTCGAAGTCTGCTAACTTCGCTTCCACTCGGCTGCTTAATGAGCATTGTTTATTGGCTATTTTGTGGTTGTGGGTTGGTAATATTGAAGTGCCTGAGTTTTGCTTGATTATTTGGACTAGGGATGTTCCATCTTTCTTTTCAGGTAGGCGAAGTGACTTATATGAGAAAAGAAGAAGGTTCCGCCAGTCAGCGACCGTATTTGATTTTATGCATTTTTCTATTAAACATGCAAGGTCGTTTGCAACGACCGACGCTTCTTGCGACCGTCGGGATTATTTTTACAATGCGGTATGATTGCTTCAACTTCGAAATATATTCTAAATTATTGTAAATTGGTGACAACTGATGATGAAATAGTGGTAGAGATAATAAACATGTTAAGATTTATACAAAAGTGCTATCTATGAGCTTGTTGGGATCAAAAGCTGGTATATCCCAACTGTCAAAATGACGTTTTAAACGTCAAAGCCACGAGTAGATAGGGAAAAGGTCCAAAAAGGAATGCAAGACGAGATAAAAATCTATATTATTGGACCCGTACGAAGTATAAAGGTCCTATACGTTTACTACAAGACATTTTATTGCAACATGGAGTAGATCGAGGTGGGAGTCTAGAGATGTGCGTCTGTCCGTCACAGGGGCGTGACAAACTTTTGTTTCGATCTTTGCAAGTAATATTCAGCATGAAGTTAGCTGCAGTTGCAACCGGAGCTAACTTCATTGCAAAAAAATCAGCTGATTTTTGAACGTTTCAATGAAGTCAGCTGATTTTGGTAAATTTATGAATTTCGTTTGCAGTGAAGTTAGCTTCGGTCACAACTGCAGCTAACTTCACGTTGAATACTACTTGCAAAGATTGGAACAAAAGACTGTTGTTTTCCTTGAAAGAAACATATTCTCCAGATTCAAGTTCATTTTGGTATCAAAAGCATTTGATCTGTTAAAACTGGCAAAATTTTTTTTTGTGGAAATTGGGTCAGTGGTCTGAGCACTAGGACCAATGAAATGGACGAAATTGAGTTTCTTGACCATACACGAAAGCAGATGGTTTTTCGTATATATTTGATCAACTATACAATATGGAGATTTGCTGTCAAAGGCTTTGACAGCATCGCTAAGACTAAAGAATGGAGAATGCTGGCATCATGCAGATCATGGCCACGCAAAAATCGTAACCGAAAAGTCTAAAGAAATCCCGGAGATAATGATGAGAACCGATCATTGCACTCCACGATATTTCTTTTCCACTCCCAGTAGAGAGGAATGGCAACGAGAAAATGAATTATAATTAAGAGGAGCAGGGGTGGAATTTTTTCAGAAATCATCTCCTTGCGAAAGTCCCATCCCTTAGAGAAGTACGCTTCGATTAGGCAGGCGAAAATTTACGGGATCATAGACGCATGTAACACTATGGTGGACATGAGCGTTAAAAAAATAACAAGATGCTCTGATAGTCAAGCTCTTAATGCCCACTGCTTCACCTCAAGACGAATGATATAATGCTTAGATAAGGTAAGCGAATTATCTAAGTCGAACGAAGTGAAACTGATGTGGGTTTCAAGACACCGAGATGTAACTGTGAACGAAAAGGCTGATGAACTGGCCAGAGAAGGCAGCGAAAGATCCTTCTGGGGAACAGAACCAGCCGTTGGACTTTCATACAGATTACGGCCAGATTACGAAAATGGCCAAATTCTGGGTTATCACCACTTCTAGAATTATGAGGGATGATCCACATCTCTACAATTATGAGAGTTAGAAAGTTCCTTCCAAAGGCAAAGTTGTAAATAATAAAATTATAGGGAACACTTGTTCATGGGTTTTAGGAAAAAATTACAAAATCTCGGAATAAAGCAACTTCTTGAATTGGGAGAGATGACATTACCTTGGGTAATTCCTGAGTATATTTGAAATTCGTATAGTTATAAAAGAGCATGAAACATTGGATTGTTCGCTCATTTCTATATTTAGATATGAATGAATGAATGTTACTTTTATTGTCTACTATCTTCTAGCTGACATGGTGAAAAAAGAGTAATTATGACGGAAGTCATAATCCTCGTTAAAAAAAACCAAAAACGTTACAATATCTACTTACACAGTAAAATTACAATAACATAAATTAGGAAAGTAATTTAAAAAACAAAACAAACAAAACTAACATAAGGATAATATTGAAATTTAAATTAAACATAGAAGGGACCCGTACGTATCAGAATAGATGCGGCAAACAGAGTTGATGTTACGAAAAGACTGGAACGTATTTAAGTGAATATTGTGTTCACATTAGACTGTATTGGAAATTGCCCGTAGGGCAATTTTGAAAAACCCGTGTAAAAAAATTCTCCGAACGCACAAAATTGACCTCCACATAGAGAAAAATGTTCTCCTCAATTTTGTCTACAACATAGCAAAAAACTAGTTTTTTGGGCTAGGGCCGACCTTAGTACTGACCTAGGGTCTTAAATAGAGGCCTCGGATACATACTTCCATAAACAAAAATGTTTCCTTCAATTTGCTCTGCAACATAGCAAAAAACATTTTTTTATGTTAGGGCCGACCTTAGGACCGACATGAGGCCCACTTGAGCCCTAAGCACAGGCAAAAATTCTTTTATAAATTGTCGGCCGTGCCGAGACATTTCAAACAAAAAAACGTTTTTGAAAATCGGAAGAGATTTACTCGAGTTATGTACAAAAAACACATAGAGTCCTAGCAGAGACTCGTTTTTAGTGCCCTAGCTAAGTTCGAGGACTCAAATTAAAAAAAGTTTCTTCCATAAATTGTCGGCCATGCCCAGATCTTTCAAACAAAAAAAAATTTATGAAAATCAGAAAAGATTTACTCGAGTTATGTGCAAAAGACTAAAAACCACTTAAACGGCCCTAGCTCGGCGGCTCTTGGGCTGACAGTGCCCAGATTCAATACCATAGAATATTTTTTGACTACCTTTCAGGAAAAAAAAAGTTTTTGAATATCGGTCAAGATTTACTCAAGTTATCGTGTTGACGGACAGACAGACCGACAGACGGACATTGTTTTTTTCGCTGATTTGTCATCTGGAGGCAACAAAAAAAGTTTCCCCCTTACTCCCGGGTTCGAATTCGCAATGTAGCAAACGTGGTAGTACTTCGTACGGGTCTAAACATTACAAAAAATAAATAAAGTATAAAAATCATCACAAATGTCGCCGTTAGGCTGTCGTCAAAATGGCTAAACCAAAAGGATGGAGTCATCAAAAATCAAAATGAGTAAATTCAGATATGTTGCCAATTAATGGGTCTTTCAATGAGATATGTAGTCATGAAATAAAATAAAATTCAAGTTTCTGTGAAAAAAAATCCTTAGGCTTTTAAACATATCAAAACATTCAACCAATAAATTAATCACAGGGCGCGGAGCTTTATGGCTTCTTTTATTTAGTGGAAAGAAAGCACCTAAACAAAGACACTAGCAAACACATTTCTAAGATTCCTGACGCCGTCGTAAAGTTGAATTCTTTTTCGAAGAAACTGTGAGTTAAATTTCCCAGTAAGAACGTCGTGTATAAAAAATATTGCAGCATTTTTGCGGCTCCTTAGAAGTGACTTTTACACATCTATTCACGTAAGGATGTAGACGATCGTTGTCCTTCGTTTTGTCCACATATCTGTCTGTGTTTGCGTAAAACACAAATTGTGTTTGAACACTTTCTAGTGATTGAATGTGAACGTTGTGGTGCGGTGCCCAAACTGAACTGGAGAATTCGAGGTGTGATCTAACTATGGCTGAGTATAGCATCTTCGCCGTGTTCTGGTCGAATCGTTCGTAGCATTGTCGTTTAACAAATGATAGCATAGAAGAACCCTTTTTCGATGCTAGCCCGAAGTGGTCGTTGAAAGAAAATCTGTGGTCGTATGTAACTCCTAAGTCTTTCATGCTACTAACACGTTTAATTAGTTTCTCTTTGATGAAATATTCTGCAAATATTGGGCACTGTTTTCTTGAAAATGACGTAGTTTTACCCTTGTCGTCGTTTAGCTCGAACCCATTTTTGTTGCACCATTCAACAAAATCATTTATTGATGACTGCAATATGTGAGTGTCATTAGGTGAGGATATGCGGTTATGTACTATTTTCTTGTCATCAGCTAGATTTATGTCACTAGTTATATCAGAACTGCCATCTGAGTCGTCAAAGTATATATATTGGAGTCTTTTTGCAACATCTATTCTCTGTCTGTTTGCCACATCTATTCTGATACGTAAGGGTCTTTGTTTATGTTTTTTTTAAGTATTTGACATTTAAAACGGTTTGCAACTTTGCAGTAGACCGAATTTCGATCCCAACTGACTCAATAGACGCAGGTTTTTATTAGCGTTGCATATCGTTAGCGTCGCTACCTAGTTGTAAAATCTTTTCAGTTAAAATCTCTTTTGTTTAGCCTTTAAGTGAACAAAAAAATCTGAACGAGTAAATACCTAAAATAAACAACTGTCAACGCTAAAAGGATTCATTCATTTATCACACAGTTTCTTTATGATATTTACATATCTCCGAACGAAAATTTCGGAATTTTTTTTTTAATATGAAGATGAAACACCGACTCTGAGCGTCACTACAAAGGGTGTGGTGTGGGTTCTTTTCCCAGTACAAAAAAGTACGTGCGTCACTTTTCCAATTTTAAAAGCTTTGCTGACTGATATACTGTACCAGGCATGCTAAAAAATGACGTGACTTTCGTGACAGGGTCATCAACCTCTCGCGCAATGCAAATACATGGAGACAAAAATAAGAATTAATTTCTGACGCGCCGCAATGATAACGAACCACCATATTAAATCACAATATTCGATAAAAGAATCAATTGATTGCCAATAAAGAACTTTCCTTTTGTAATAGCAAACAAAACGCAATATCTGAAAACTTGATGTTGATCAGTTGGTAGCGTGACTTTTGAATTTAATTTATTTAAAAAAATAGAGGTCACGTGCCAACTTAATTGATCATCAATGTATCTTTTAAAAATATAAATTGATAATTTCCGTAAATTTCCACAATTTCATGTACACAACTGGTGTGATACCAAACTCATGCGGTCTTTATGGATGAATATTTTTTTGTAATATATTCAAATGTTTACGAGAGTCCATTCATATATGACCGAAGAATGATGCTACGCAGATATTATGTGATGTAGGTAATAAATCTCTTCAATGATGTACGTTATGAATTTTCCATGGTTCTGAACAATGTTTGGACAATCGATATTAATAAGTTTTAAATATCCTGCAATCAGGGACGTTGGATGATCCATCAATATTGCAAAGGGCAGAAAGAATACGAAATTTGATTATTGAAGTAAGCAGATGCAATTTTCACTCTTTTCATTCGCAGTTCAATCACCCCTCTGCCCTGTGATGTATTTTTACACCCGTACGAAGTATACGGGGCTTATGGGTTTACCATTACATTTGTAAAAATCCGAATTTCCACAAAGGGATCACTGTCCGTCCTTCCGTCAACACGATGACTCAAATAAATCGTGAGAAATAATCGGGTCAAAGACTTCGAGGAAATGCAATAGGGAAGTTGTAAGGTTTTTCGAAGAACAAGAACCTATCCAGAGCGGCAGGTCCTATGCTGGGCACTGTTGCGGGTAGTACCATATAACTACCTAGAGTCAGAAGCCTCAGTGAGGAAAACTTCGGACATTCATATATTACGTGAACGCCTGTCTCCTGGCCGAGGCCACAGGTGCAATTAGGGTCATTGGTGAGTTCCATTTTAGCTAGATGCTTGCTAAATCCACAGTTCCCGGTAATCGCATCCATCACACGCTTGATGCGACACCTGTCCATGTTTAGCAATTCTTTAGCCCACTTTCCATCGGGCACGGGGAAGAAGAGCTTTGTGTGTACCCCTCCCTCATAGGCGCTCCAATGGTTAACGAGTTCCGACTTAACCCAACACTTTCTAGCTTTCACACATTCCGAGTGTGGTATGGGTATGAAAGGTCCGCTTGTTGGTTTACCAGGATCAGCGTAGCTTATAAAGTAGAGGTGAGCGGAAGGCCCAATTTTTCGGGCCGCCCATTGCCCGCCCGCGCCCAACACTACAAAGGTCGGGCGGGCGAAAACTTTTCGAGCATGTCACCGGGCAGTCATTTTTCCGGGCGGGCATCGGGCGGCCCGAAAAAAGTTTTTGGGCTCGGGCTCGGGTGGGCGATGTTTTCCCACAGTTGTTGAATATAAGTTGCTGAAAATTTAATTTAATTCCTAAATTCGAACTTACAATTAGAAAACTTATATTTTGCTCATAGTTTCGTTTCTGTTGATTGACCAGCTGGTGCACTCATACATAGAAACATAGAAACATTTTTGCTTCTGTTGTATGTTCTTCAACTGGTTTATTGCCGTTGTGTATGAAAAGAACACAAAAGAACAACGGCAATAAACCAGTTGAAGAACATACAACAGAAGCAAAAATTTTTCTATGTTTCTATGTATGAGTGCACCATCTGGTCAATCAACAGAAACGAAACTATGAGCAAAATATAAATTTTCTAATTTTAGCTGTAAAAGAACAAGAGGAAAAAAAAACAATAATATGGAGAGAAATGAGTGTGAGTGAGCACCTGTTAATCGGCAAAATGAAGGTTTGAACTACAGAAAACCAGAGAAGAGTTCTCTCTTTTTTATCTCAAACGGCACTGAGTAGATTCTGAAATCTAATTAGACAATAAAATAGATCAACACACCTACCACGCCACGATGCAATTAAAAGAGTGCAACACTTTAGTTTATTACTGGTGTGATATATCGAGTTTCGTTATGCCTAAAGTCAATCATTTCCCTCAAAAACATTGGTCGGGCATCGGGCGGGCAGAAAATTTTACGGGCGGGCATTGGGCGGGCTTTAAGAATTTCTTCGGGCCGCGGGTACTACGGGCATTTTAAAAAAAAAATCGGGCCTCGGGCCGGGCGGGCATCAGGATTTGGTCCGCCCGCTCATCAATCCAAAGGTCCAAGAAATAATAATTAAGAGTAAAGCACATTTTTACGAAATGACAATTTAATTTAGAATGAACATTTTACATAGGTTGAACGCTAGATTAGATTACAATACGACCATGTCAAATTGATAAGCTAACACCGCCCTCTCGTTTCCCTCCACGCCAGAGTGTCCGGGAACTCAGACTAGCTTTACCTGATTTCTCAGTGAAACCCGGCTCTTTCACCAACTTGAATGAAACGACAGGCGTCAAAGCCCTAATCAAAGCCTCACTATCAGAACAGACTGTGACATTTCTTCCAAATGCCTCTGTTGGGATTGCCTCCTGCTCTCCCATCAGTGCCGCAAACGTCTCAGCCTGAGTCACGTTGGCTAACCGCCTTTTTCAATACTACACTTTGGGCAATTTAGTTTAATAGAGTGCCATATTCATCCTTTTGCGATGTTGAATCAATCTTTGAAGCGAATCGTTCGAGTCTGCGTAGCCTTAATGTTTGAAATCTTTATTTCAACTCAAAATCTTGGTGATTCCTTACATTTATTTTGAAAACTAAATTCTATTCGATTGCATTGCACAAGAAAACAGTTAAAAACCGACATTTATCCTACTGCAATCTCCACAGTGAAGATTACGCTTTCACGCTACTTCATAGTCGTTCACACAACAAATGAAAACTACAAAGAATACAAAAAAAAAAAACATAACTTTATTACAAAAACATATTTTATCTCGTTCGACATCATAAACGTAATAACACGGTCTTAGAAAATAATAATCGACGTAAGATTACTATCTTAAAACTTTCAATGTTCTTTTATTGTTTAGTATTTTATGTCACATTTTTGACGCGGCAGCCTCATGAAAATGATTTCTTCCTGAACTCTGAAGCATTAAAAAAGAGTTGATTTTTTAACCGTCTCTTTGAATTTACGTGTGAACAATTAGGGGAGATCACACTTTATGATATCACCTTTGAAATACTTTCGATGCAGTACATTGTTATCGCCTTTTATTCCGTTCAAAAAATTCTAATTTTGAAGAAACTAATCAAAACGGATATAACTTTGCAAAATCGGCATGTCTAAATACATAAAATTACTAAAAAATCACGGAGTTAAGGATTTCGATTTGCAGAGCAGTGGCCAGCGCGTTTCAAATTTTTTATCTCTAAACAAAAAAACGTATAAAGTTTTTGAGAGTTTGTCTCCATTCGCAATGGTTGTTTCCCCTTCGACCGATCCAAGCAAAATTCTCTTTAACTGATTTCACATCCCCAAAACATTTGGTTGGACACATTCGCAAATCAAATATATAATTCCGAAGAAAAAAGATTTTTTGAAGATATAACTTTTGAAACGAAGACCGTAATTTTTTGTGAAAGTAAAGCACACTATTAATCATTTCTAATTTCTATAATTGCTTGTCTAGCTTATTGAAACACATCATGCTGAGTTTTATGAATTATTCAGGATGGAATTCAATAAACACGGCTAAAATAAAAAGCGCCTTCAATCGTAAATGATACATCTGACCTCAGTGATACAACACATCTAATAAAAAGTAATCGTTATAAATACAAATGAAAATAAAATACGAAGAATGGAAAGAAGAAAAGAATATTGTGTTTAAATAACTTCATTACCAATTTGATTTTCTTGGAGGGCATAACACTATCCGCTGAAATGTTATTAATTTGATCGCACGATGTTATGGAATAATTTTTATTACATCAGTGGTCGTTGTACGAAATATCATGGAAATATAAAGGAAAATGTATTTGTCGGTTTGATATTCGGAGGTTTTTCTCTTTGAGATACAACATCGTCATGAAAACTAGACTATGCCGAAAAACTCGGCGTTTTTTTTTTGCAATTCTTCTTGGAGATTGTTTCTTCTCATATTCACTACGTAAATTTTACAAACCTCCTGGTCTCATCTCATATGGGTAACTTTCGCCGTTCAGCGTTCCCAAATTCGCTGCACACGTATCCGTTGGGAAAATGCTTGCCAGATTATAAAGATGGAAAAAGTTAGTTATCCTTGCGGGTTGCCGGTATATAAAATCCAGATCCCATTCCATTCATCTTCTTCGAACCATCTGTAAAACTAACAATCCCATCTGCAGGCATGCGGCTTCTTCTTCTGATCCTACTGTGACCAGTTTCCCAAAACTTTTTATCACAATCCCAAATAGTTTGAATTTTCCGAGAAGCGACTGACCAGTTCGTCATTTGATAAAGAGAACGATGTCAGTCTTTTATGGATTTTGTCCCGGCACCATTATTTCCCTACTATTTCCAAAGAATGTCTGAGGTTAAATTCTAGTAGTGCCCATACACTACAGTATACTCACTTGTGGGCTACACTCTAGCTACTAGCCTATCAGAATCTCAAAAGTATTCAGCATGAAGTATAGCCGTGCAATGATAGAAGGCTGACCGGGTTTGGGTGTGAAAGTTACCTTTACTAGAGAGCTTCCAATAGTCCTGAAGCGGTTTTGGAGGAGGCGTGTGTCGTGCTACACTTTGGGGAAAGGGAGCCTTCATTAGATGCGTCACTCATGTGGCTCCCAGCGGGCTTCATTAGTGAACCCCCAGTAACCCTGAATATACAGCCAGTATCTTATGACTTCTTGCATAAGCTGGTATTTCTTCCATTTCTGCACAAAAATTCTTCCAAGCCTATGTTCACTTCTAAGCGGATCACTTTACTGAGTACTTCCTTTTATGTTCTGTATGCAGTCCAGTGAGCTTCTAGAGTCATCCGCACGTCTTCAGGCTTTTCGGAACCTTTCCTTTAACCCTTGAGAATTTGCCGTTCTTTCTGAGGATTGGCTCAGTTTCTGGACGTGAGAATTTGGACCCTCGAGTCAACAACGAAATAATGCTATCAACTACTTCCTTGAGCTCTTCTTTTGACGACGATGGAATAACTGTCGATACGAGATGTTAGATGTAAATGATCGAAGAAGACATTTATAGGAGCTAGTACTGGGGTGAACACCCTGAACTCGGAGAAAGGGAAATCTGGGAGTCCTTGCTAGTGTCTTTCAGGCAGAAATTTTCGCAGTGCTTGCAGGAGCTCGCGAAGCACTGCCGGAGGGCGAACAAGAAAAGCAAATCCTTATATCCTCAGACAGTAAGGAGATGATCAGGGCACTGGTGTCACCTGATACCACTTCCAAGCTTGTGAAAGAGTGTAAGGATTTCTCGAACTCGATAGATCAGAGTAATCAGATCGCTCTAATTTGGTTACGCGGACACTCTAATGTGGAAGAAAGTGACGGAAGAAAGGCGGACAAGATTCCTTTTACGGCTCTCGAGGACGACTCCGAGCCGTACTTGCTGATTCCTTGCTGTGTAATGGAGTGGGTACGAAGAGGGTTTATACAAAACGCTTCCTCCCGGAGCCCAATTTAGGATAGGCAGGGATCGCATTAGGAGAGTGGTCGGAGCGATTACTGGACACTGCGGACTAAACGGGCACATGAAGATCTGTGTTCCATGATCAGTGATATGATTACCCGAGCTGATAAATAAAAATTATACTTTACTAACTCATCTTGTACATCAATGAGTCATTTACATGCAACATGTTGTATTATAACATTTTGTGGTTCTCATGTAACTTGACTAACAATTAAGTTTCATTAATTTTGGTTTTGTGTGAGAAAAAAATAAGTTTGGATGTGCAGAACGCAGCGTGTATTTTATAGATTTCCGGTTAATTTGTTGTAATAAATAATAAAGTTCTTACACACCTGCTTTCATAATATAGGCTCTAATACATTTTACAAACATTTCAGTTATGCAAATGTACTTCCTGTAAAGTCCTTGAGTAGAGTCCTAAAAATATTATATTGGTAAGGCATATCAAGGTATCAGTGCATCTATATTTAAAATTGACACGTGTCCTTCAAAAGTTGATTGCTACTTGTTTTCGAAAATTTTCATTTTTCTTATCAAATATTTTGGCATATTAAACCATACCGCGCCTGTATGCGTAAGTACTCGCCTCAAAATGATCGTATATGACTCAACTTTCACGATTTGAGAGGTTCCGCTATTCACTCTCATAATTGGATAGAGTAGTAGTCCAGAATAAGCCTGGAGCAGCGTTCTGTCAACATGGTCATTGTGTTTCAGATTCGGTCGAACATGTTATCCGAGGTATCGAACGCTTTCTTTGTATTGAATCTTTTCACCATTGATCTCTAAGTAAGACAAATTCTTATCCTTGTAGTTTGATCTTCGAATCAAAAGCACCTCGGACTTTCCCGCATTGACTTTAATTTTCCACTTTTTGTAATAATCTGAGAGCTTGCGGAAATGGCTTTGAACATTTGCTTTAGCTATGAGTGGAAAATGTATTCGTGTCATCGGAAAATATAGATAGTATGGTGTGCATGAGGAGTTCGTCACATTGAACAGAAAAGGCCCCAAAATGGAGCCTTGTGGGACTACATCATTCACTATGATAGGGCTCTATATAGGTCTTAAATTTTTTTTCGGAGGAAAGTTTTTTTGAAAAAACAGAAAAATTTTTTTGCGAAATTTAGTTTTAACAACTGCAAACTTCCAAAACGGCTGATATTGCATACAAAAACTTCTTAGAAGATAAAATGTGACGCAGTCCGTAAGTCCGATTTAAAAATTAATGATATCGCTCGATGTGGTACTATCGCTGATAATTAGCAAAAATTTGTTTGAATGAAATCTTGTGGGTTATTCCGCTGGTGGGTGAATGAATTTTTTATCATAACGTTATTTTGTTTTAAGCAACTTTGAACACAAGATATCGTTAATTTTGGAAGCAGACTTACGGACTGCGTCACATTTTACCATTTTACCTAACTATCTATCTATTTATAATTTTCGATCTCGAGAACTAGACAGCCGATCTTCCTGAAATTTTCAGGGAACGTCATTCTCGGCCCCAAATAAAAAATTTTTTATGCCGCTTTTCCGGGAAGATTCTGGAAAAGCCGTGGCATGTGGAAAAGTGGTCTATTTCGAGGGTTTTTTAGGTAATGCTCGGAGTTTTCGAATCTTAGCTCCGGAGTGACAATACCTAGAAAGTTTTTTTCTTCGGGATAGAGTTTGGTCAGTAGAATTTTTTGGGATCTTAAGAAAATGAATGCCACTAGTCAAACCGGCGCCATCCTTAATTTTCCCAAGCAATAAAATAGGTTTTTAGCTTCGGAATGATAACACTTACAGAGATGGTTTCTTCTAGAAAGTTATAGAGTTTGGTCAGGAGATTTTTTTTGTCATCATCATCAAATTTTATAGACTTTAAAGAAAAATTCTTTTTTGAGAAAAGTTTTTTCGCAGAAATTTTTTTTAAGGGAAAATTTTTTTGTAGAAAATTTTTTTTCTGAGAAGAGGTTTTTGGAGAAAAATTTTTTTTTCGGAGAAATTTTTTTGTAAGGCGAGAACACAAATTTTTTTTTTCTGAGAAAGATTTTTCGAGAAAACTTTTTTTTGAGAAAAGGTTTTTTAAACTTTTTTTTGGAGAAAAATTTTTTCGGAGAAATTTTATTTCTAAGAAAATTTTCTTTTCTGAGAAAAATTTTTTTCGGAGAAAAATTTTTTCAGAAAGTATCAACAACTGAAAACTTCCGATGTCACAACAAAAACCTCGTAAAAGGTAGAGTGTGGCGCAGTCCGAAATTCCGCTTCCAAAATTAATGATATCGCTTGAGGTGACGCTATCGCTGATAATACGCAGCAGTTTGTTTGAATGGAATCTTGTGTTCAAAGTTTTAATTTCCTGAAAAAATTATAGCGCTTTTTTTAAAACAAAATTACGTTGTGTTAAAAAAAATGCGTCACAAATGCCGGACCCTCCAGCGGAATAATTTTTCAACACTTTCAGTTTTTACACGTAAAAATCTAAATTTACCTTAAACAAAAGTTTAAGTTTAAGAAACAAAAGTCAAATTTTTGCAATGCAAAATTATTCCGCTGGAGGGTCCGGCATTTGTGACGCATTTTTTTTAACACAACGAATTTAAAATTTTGAACACATGGATCCATCCAAACAAACTTTTGCGTATTATCAGCGATAGCGTCACCTTAAGCGATATAATTAATTTTGGAAGCAGACTTACGGACACACTCTACCTTTTAAGAGGTTTTTGTTGTGATTCATTATGCGTTATTTGTACATCAAAAATATAAATTTTGAAATTTAACCAACTTTTCGAAAATCAAGAAAATATTTTCTCAAACTGAATCTTTTATCATTTCACACTTTTGAATTTACGTATTTTCAAAGACATGGCTTTTCGCATTATATTCGCTGCATTGTAATGAAGAAAATTTTTATAAACGAACTTGTGCTGCTTGGATTCGTTTTTTTCTAAAGGTACCGAAAACATTAAGCTTGTGAACTTAGTATTTTAGTGAGTACGCCATCTGAGGGCAACTTGTGAATGGACTAGAGTTTTCTTCTTCAGATTTTATGCGATGAGTTAGTTATTTCATTCCAGAGTTTCAAGTTTGATAGAACTATTGTGGCATGTGAATCTGATGAAATAATATCCACAAATCAATGAAAGGTCGTTACCAACCAAAAGAATAAAACAATAAATTTACACACTAGTCGCAAGGAGGGCATCAACATTATGAATCTCCATTTATTTCAATAAAACGAAAAATTTATTGCACAGAGTATAGAAGCAAGAAATGCCTATTTTGATCATCAGTTTGTTATGTTTTGCATGCGTCCGCAAAAACAATGTTCTGCATTTACTGTAATATTTTACCACAGCCAGTGACTGTGATATGGTGTTAAATATTACATTTTGTAATAACACCGTATTGAATTGATCTTTTTTTAGTTGTATTTTTCATGTATGAAATTATCTACGAATAAAAGTATGTGTTTCGGATTGTTCATAGAATTTAAGTCTTTTTTTTAGAAGATTGTACACCTTGGCGTTGTTCGGTTTGAATGTCAGATCCAAATCAGTCAAAATGTACATTTTACTAGTGGATAACTGGAGAAGATAACGACCGTTACGATTGTTCTGAGTGAGAATATTATATTTGTACGCAGTGGTCCCACTCAATGAAGTTCTTAACACTTTAAGTAATTTATCGACTCTCTTGACGCCTGGAACTTAAAAATTGCTTGTAAAAGTGCATACCCGCAGGGCCCCGGGGGATCAATAGATCATTTTTAAATAACACAGGAGCTGATTCCAAATTGTTCATGATGTTGGATCCTTTTACAAAATGCGACTAAGTAAGAACGCATTTTTTGGAGACACCCTCCCACCTCTGTCTATTTTCTCCAAACCTCACCTCTTCCTGGTACATGGCAGTGTTGACGGGCCGCAAAGGCACGAAAAAGCGAGTTGCCTTCATTAAAAAGCTGGTAAATTCAAAAGCGGCGTTACCAGATATGAGGTTTTGTCAATCCCTCATGTCTATTTTGTCTGTACTTAATGACCCCCTCCCACCTCCTAAATGCAGACGTGACATGTGAATGCTCTCGAATACTTCAGAAGAAAAGTACGAGTGGGATGCCTTCTTTGTTTGTGAAAATACAGAGTTTCTTTAACTTTAACATTTATTTCAATTAAAAAATAAAATCATCGAATCAAATATAATTCTTACATTGAATTTTCTTGTTTAAATACGATTCAATCCAATCAAAAAATTTATTAGAGATTAGAGCTTCAACTTCTGCTTTTTGTAAAGTTTTCCTTAACACCAAAAGTTCGTTCAGGATTTTTTCATTTATGAAGGGCCTTTTGAGCATACCGTCCAAGCGAATACAATCCTCATTGGTCAACTGCAGTGACTTTAATTTATATTTTTTAATTTCCGAAGGCAGCACGCCAATCCAATTTATAGATGGGATGGCAAGGTCACAATACGACATATTCTGCGAAAAAAATTTTTAATTGTTTTTGCAATTCAGACATTTGTGGCAAGAATTATTTTTATGCAATTTCGTTGCGAATATAAAACCTTTTCGTTCTGTTTTTGGTTGCGAAATATGAAACTTCATAACTAAAAAGCCAGTTAGAAAAACAGTTTTTGTTACTACTTTTGAGTTGCGAAAACAGTTTTTTTTGCAATTCTCCGACAAAAAACTCGCTTTTTCGTGCGTCACTTCGGCGTCGCATGAGGTCACCTATCGCACTAGTGCGGCAAAACTTTTTTGACTCACCTACTTACTTAACCGACACTACAACCCTTTAAGGGTCTTTGCCTCCACGAACATGCTTCTCCAACCGGGACTATCCGCAGCTAACGTCTCCCAGCTGAACACTCGCACACCTTTCAATTCGGTTAGAGCTGCACCGTACTATCTGGATTTTTGCGCCTCTCTTGCCTTCCGGTCTGGTCTAGAGAATTTTTTTCGGAAAACGACGATCTTCCATTCGCTGTACGAACCAACGTAGTGAGTTTATTTTGGTAGTTCTGATTATGTCCGGCTCTCCATAAAGCTGGCTAAGCTCATGATTGAATCGTCTGCGCCATCGGCTCTGTTTTTGGTCAAAGACTGGTCCAAATATTGTTCGCAGTACTTTTCTTTCGAATTTGCAGCGATTGTTCGTCTTTTTGTGTCAAGTACCACGACTCCGAACCATACGTAACCACCGGTCTGATCACAGATTTGCATATTGCGCATTTTGAATTTCGGTTGCCCAGAATTACTGGTTTATTAATTTCGTCCGCGATGTCGTTGTTAGTGTTCAGCTCCGATCCAAGGTATACTAATATTTTGACCATTTTGAATGTGTGTCGATCGTTAAGCTTTGCGTCATTAACGTTCAACCCAAGGTCGGCCCGTTTCCTCTCCAAGGCCATAAACTTGTCTTTAACAACTTCCATATTTCAAGTGTCAGATTAAAAAGCAGCGTCGGTCACTAGAGGATCTCTCTAACGAAGGCCATCCTCTATGTCGAAAATCTCTGACGCACTTGTGCGACACATTTTTTCGGACTAGTGCGAAAAAACCGCTTTTACGCCCTGGTGTAATAAAATTTTATTGAGCTAGTCATTAAAAGCTGTTTTTACGCACAAATTTCGACAAATTTTCGCAAGTGGAAACACGCAAGGAAAAGCTCGTTTTTTGTCGGTGAATCGCAAACGCCTTCGGCTCGTGTCGGTAATCTCACATCTAGTGCGTTCAACTACCTTCATACGTAACTTGTATGAAAAACTCCTATTTTGTAACAAGCCCGAAAACAGTCTTTTACAGTCTCAGAAAAGTGAAAATAGACAAGTTTCTGATTTATCATAAAAATAAGAACTTTGTCGGTTTTCACTTTTCCGTTCCTGTAAGTTGCGAGAGAAGTTTTTTTGCAATTCACCAACAAAAACACGCTTTCCGTGCGTTATTTTGGTGTCGCATGAAGTCATTTTTTTGTACCAGCGCGGTAAAATTTTGTATTCGCCGTCCCATATGGAAAGATGTCAATACATGTATATTTATCCCAATGTAATGTGGTCTATTATATGTAGGGTTCTTTCGATATTTGTGTCTCCATGTAATGTTAGGTTGTGTCCTATCCGCAAAACTCATTACGTACAACTAATGTCATTATCACAGTTTTAGTACCAACATTATAGTAGAAACGGTTGAAATGTGAATGAATGATGTGAGCAGATGTTCGAAAATATGACAGTCAACATGTGCACTTTCGTTTTGATCTATTCTTCAAACAAGCTCGCAGAAAAAATTAAATTTGGTTTGTGTGTTGTGGTTTTTTGTTTGATACATATACAAATAGTCTCCTGATAAAAAGTCTCTATGGGGGCGATGAAATCTGAAGTTACCATTTGGTGAGCTGCAGAAGGTTCTGACAGTGCTAACGCACCTATTAACTAATAAATCGTGTTCTCGAGTTCATTCTGATCGAAAATGACCAAACTTGTCCTAACATTTAATTTCAAGATCAACCAGAATAATTCATTTTAGAAAACTTAAAATTTTGGACCACCCTAAACGCCTATGCCCCAAAATTTTTTTAGACACTACACCTACAGCTACCATTTTAGGGCAGGATGTAGTCCTAGTCAATGTATGAATTTTCCATATGTAGATGATGGGATAGATATTCAGAAATTTTCGGCCTGGTTCCCACACTGCCGACCACCAGTGCTACCATTTGGTGAGCTTCAGAAGGTTCTGGACGCGAAGAGGCACCTATCTATTAAAAAATCGTGTTCTCGGGATCATTCTGATCCAAAATAACCAAACTTGCCTTAACATTTTTTTCTGGGTCGACAAGAATAATTAATTTTGTCAAAAATTGACAAAACTAAAATTTACACCAATTTTAACGATTTTTTTCAATTTTTTGATTTGAGCACCGCCTACATCGCTTCAGATTTCATCGCCCCCATAGAGACTTTTTATCAGGAGACTATTTACAGCCGTTTTCTTGACAGGCCCCCAAACTTTTCGACAGCTTTGTATTTTAGACAGGTCTTCGGCTCGGATATTGTCAAAAACAGTTTCCAAAGCTTGTTGCTCGAAACCACACTCATATCACAAAATTGATCCGTCATGTAATGAATTATTTTCACTGCATAGAACGTAATATACTATTTTATGCACTGAATGAAAGACGTAAATTTTAGTTCATTTATTTAAAGTTATTTAAAAAAAATTGAAAAAAGACCGTTTTTGTTGGTGAATTGCAAAAAAAAGTTTTTTTGTAACAAGTCACGAAAAGAGTTTATTGTCACTACTTTTGAGTCTCTTTTATTTTCAAGTCAACAAATTGTCAACTAGAGGTGAGTGGGCTGCCCGAAAAAGTGAGCTGCCCACTCCCATGGGCATGTCCATGGGTATGGGGATGGGCATGCCCATGGGTATGGGGATGGGCATGCCCATGGGTATGGGGATGGGCATGCCCAAGCTTCCGTGGGCATGGGCACGGGAGTGGGCATTATCAAATTTTGTCGACGTCCACGTCGCCCACATGATTTTTAATTCAAAAAGGGCGTCGAGGGTCTAATTGGAATAATTGAGAGTCTGAAGCCTTTGAAAAAAAAGTCAGATACAACAGATTTAACAATTAGGTAGCATCGGTAGCATTGAGTACAGAATGAATCTATCGCTATCCCTCTTTTTGTTCATTAATTCTTGTTCTATATTGTCTAACGTATCCATCACATTCTGCTGGCGCATTGTTCGTATCTGCACGTTTTCAAATCGTAATTCGCAGAAAATTCGTAATTCGTATTTTGTAAAATTTAATGTGCGTGATTCACGCAGCGTGAAGTGATATTGAAGTTAAGCGTTAGCTGTTAAGGCAAATATTTTAGTAAATTCCTTTCGCTTTCTTGAATGGTTGAACCATTATGGGCTGGACATTTTTTTTTGAAAAAAGTGGGCATTGGGAATGTGCTGGGCATTAAATTTGCTATGCCCACTCAGCTCTATTGCCAACTCGATAATCCCCTGTTCCACTAATAGGCTTCTTCGCGGAATGAAATGCTTTCTGCTTGCTGTGCCACACTGTGAATTTTTTAGTGTTTGTTGGTGACGGTTTTGTGTGTGTTAGAAACTGTTGCGAAGCAAACTCACAAATACATAAACAATGATCTATACGGAGTGTTCCAACAAATGAAAGCGTTTCGTTTCGCGAAGTAGCCAGTACGTCCCACTCATTATTCCCATTCCTTAAAAAGTAAAGCAAAAACCATTCAACATTTTTACATTTTTCGTCAAGTTCTTGTTCAAAATCTGAATTTTCGCTCATCTGCGTATAACACATGGTATGAGAAAAAACGTGGAACACTAACTACGGACAGAACTCTAAGTCATTGTTATTCGTTATTTACTCTTCTGGGCGGTAATTCCAGCCACATTTTACGACAATCTATGAACAATATTATAAAAGCTAATAAACTGACATTTGGTTCATGACGACCTAAAGTGACATTTGCATCGTGTACGAAATGTCAATTTAGATCGTCGTAAACCAAATGTCAGTTTATTAGCTTTTATAATATTGTTCATAGATTGTCGTAAAATGTGGCTGGAATTAAGCAGCTGGCATAATGTACTATCGAAAGCATACACATTACAACTTACCAGCGATCCGTGACGGCATGATAACATTATTTCAATGCCGTAGGGATCAGCATCCACTAACGCATAAATTGGGCATTTACAGTCGTCCCAAATTTTTTTCAAGATGTATCGAGTATTTGTATCGGGGTAGCCCTTCCCCTGCAGAAAAAAAAGTTGTTTAAATAATTCAGATATTCCACTATGGATGGTACGGACCGTAATCAAGATGCACGGCTTTAGTCGAGTTAAAAAATTTTCGGTTAACAATTTTTCGTAAATTGTATGCTTCTCCACTAAAAGTACGAATTTTGCCAATGTTTCTACCTTTTTAATATTCATTGTATGTTGCGGAAGTAAGACTCCTGTAAAAGACATAAAGTTACACGCAGCAATCAGTTTTCGTGGAAGGAAACAAGCTTAGAGAAAAGCAGCGAAGATTTTCAATGAAATTCGATGAAAAAAGTTAAATTAGCGACAAAATTAAAGAAAAGATTCTCGACAACTGTTGTGTTTAATTTGGTCACTAATTTGATTCACTTCGGGAAAATTCGTTGAAAATATTCGCTGATTTTCTCGAAGCTTTTTTCCTGATGAATGACATCTCACATACGCCCATGCGCACAGGCCCATGTGAAAGGCCATTGTTGCCAATGTTCATCATTTTCACATACGAATTTATCTAAGTTTATTTGTGTGAGCGCTTCAGCTGGTAACCAGCTGGTTCAGAATTTTATGCGGGAAATATGAATTAGGTGATTGTAAATTTGAACTTACCTCCCTCAACATTTTCCACATCGAGAGTTTTGTCATCTTCGAACGTAATTTTAATTGATCCAGCAATAAGACCCTTCGAACATGAAAAGATACCAATTTCCCATGGAGTCGCATCCAAAATTAAACAAATATCTTTAACAACGCTGTCTACTTTCGCCTGACTCTGAAGGAAACTGGGATCGCTATAGTAAATCTCTCTAAAAAAATTAACAGAAGGGAATAATAGATTACAGTGGGGGGTGCGGAAGTAAGTCATTACATGAGGGATCAATTTTGTGAAATGCCAAACTCAAGAGAGTGTTTTAAAGCGAGTTGCTTAAAAATACACGAACGAATTTGCGAGTGTCACGAAATTATCAGAGAAATGATAACAGAGGGCGTTGCTTCCGCCGGAAGCAACGCCATCTGTTATCATTTCTCTGGAAATTATGGACGAATGGATGACTTATTAAGCATTTCCCACTGTATGCTGTTTTAATCGGTGTCCCATCCGAAAACGCGTCATTACATGCAGATATACATGTAATGAGAAATTTTCGGGGGGGGGGGGGTGCACTAACATTCTAACATACATGTAATGAATAATTTCCGTGGGGTGCACATATGCATGTAATGACAAGTTTTCGGTGGGACATCGATTAAAAGAAAATATGGCAGCGTGGAACGTGCTACATACCTTTTCGTACATGTCGTGTTGTTGATCAATAAAGTGTAGACAAAAGACGCTACGTAAAGAATCATCGCAATTCTACTCCTAGATTGAATAGTACGAGTTCTTCCATCGCTCAAAGGCTGCAATTTCACCCTAAAAAAATAGTTTCCATTGCGATTTCGTCTAATTCTTGACTTAATTTCACAAACCTCTTATCAATGAACATACAATTGTCCCAAGATATTCTATACGGCACGGTTATCGTCAACTTAACACCACGCTTCAAATCGTTTTGAAGTCTCAATACTAATTTCTCTATTTCAGTAATAAAATACTGTCCTCGAATATTTTGACTGGAATTTGTGCTAATAGGAATCGTTAATTATTGGGTTTAGAGAATCGAGGGTTTTAGGTGAAAAAGACAAGAGATCCTTTTTCTGTTCGGACATTAAGGGCACTATTGTCGTCAAATATGACTTCCAAGCTGATGGAAGAGGTCCATATAGGACTGAGCAATCAGGTCACCTTGGCTACCGCAGCTGAAAACTTTGGCCTGGAGAGAAACGAAAGAGCAAGTGAGCTTGCTAGAGAACGAGTTGAACCATATCTGGCAGTACCAAATCACTGCGTTTGGAAGCACTAAAGACTAATAACGGACTGAATCGCTGGGAAGCGTATAAACTGTTTTTTTTTCCCGATGGCGGTGTTGCATTATTAGACATTTCGGACTGAATCGGCACCCGACCAAGTTAAGACTATCGGTAACTCCTTGATGCTCTTGCGGATTAGAAGAAGAAACGGGCATACAAATGATTGCAATTAATTCTTTCAACTAAGATCTGAGAAATTCTTGATGGACCGGTCAGAGAGTATGAAGTCTGGACCTGTCATCTTGTACAGGTTCTTCACTGAGGAAAATATCTACAAGCGACGCAAGATTTGTGTTTATTATATACGCCGTCGACGTATCATATACGCCGTGGACGTATAATATACGCCATCGAGGTATCATATACGCCGTCGCCGTATAATATACGCCATCGACGTATCATATACGCCGTTGACGTATCATATACGCCATCGGCGTATCATATACGCCGTCGACGTATTATATACGCCGTCGACGTATTATATACACCGTCGACGTATCATATACGCCGTGGACGTATCATATACGCCGTGGACGTATCATATACGCCGTGGACGTATCATATACGCCGTGGACGTATCATATACGCCGTGGACGTATCATATACGCCGTGGACGTATCATATACGCCATGGACGTATCATATACGCCGTGGACGTATCATATACGCCGGCGACGTATCATATACGCCGGCGACGTATTGTATACGCCAGCGATGTATTGTATACGCCGGCGACGTATTATATACGCCATCGACGTATTATATACGACATTTTCCTTAGTGCTGGAGGGAGCGAAATGACGGCTTACCTGATGTTTTAAATGACGAACGGGAAAGAAACAAAGGATTCTGGGATATGTGTTTGAAGATCAACAAATTGGTTCTCTCAAATGATAAATATAATTATAAGTTTCATTGAATTTAATTAAATCACATGAACATTAATTTATCAACTAAAAAAATGCATTTTTGGATCTCAACCGTTTTTCCACATTGTCAAACTCGAAATCATTTTTCGATATTTTAGGAAAAAAAAATTTTTTTTTTGTTTAATAATCATTTAGCAATCAGGTATGATGACAAACTAAGACTTTACTTCAAGAGATGGAAGAGAATGATACGTAATAAGAGGGTGACAAGGCGTGTAAAAATATTTCTCTTACTTTCGATTTGCGTTTTGGCCTTCCAAACAGCATTGCAAGTACACCTCCTCGAAATTGAAGTTAGTAGCTTGTGTAGAGTTTCCGTCGGGAAAAAAGTTATTTACAGACTCATACTCTTCACAAAACGTTGTGTTCACATCACTATCTCTCCCTCTCCGAGCATTGCTTACCGCTGTTAGCATAACCGGCGAAAAGTTATTAGTCGCTTCATACTCTTCACAAAAAGTTGTGTTTATGTCAATATCTCTACCAGGCGGAGCGCTATGAAATGTGTAAAACTCTTCACAAAAAGTAAGGTTAGGATCGGTATGTTCTGTAGAGCGAAAATAACTTTGTGGCGATATTTCGACCGGCAAGAAACCTCTGAAACTTGTGTCACTGGTTGAGTATCCTTGCTCTTGTGTTTCACTCACTGTACTCTCAGTAAAAACTGCCTGACAAGCTGGATGTTCTATTTGCGGTGTCTCTATTTCATAGTTAATTGTTCTGGGATATTCAATACGAGCCACATACGTCGCAGGTGCACCAGGTGCACTCGACTTGTTTCTGACGGTATCCTCTTTCATAACTTCATCACAAGGTTCCTCTGCTTCTTGATCGATTCGAGGTGCCGAAATATTTGAACTTTTAGTTGCACTTGTTGTTTCTTCGGCATTTTGAGTGTCCCGAACGCCATTTTCTCGAAGTTGTACATCGTTAACATGTTCACTAACAGAGTTAGGGCTGTCAACATCCGAATCCATTATTTCTACTTCATCTTCAAACTCCGCAAATATATCAGAACAGCATGAGTTATTTCCCAGAGAATCAACGTCGCTTTGAAGTTCTAGAATAATCTCTTTTTCAGGACAATTCAAATCCATTCTGATTGCTTCTTGGTCATTTTGGAAATCGGCAAATATGTCAGCAACACTCAAATTTTGCGAATTTGTAGAGGCTTCAGCCGAAGGCTTATCCCTTTCACTGGACTCACTGAATGTGTGTGTTTTAGAAAAAGGTGGTGTGAAACAGAAGTCTTCATCGGTATCAGAGAGGAAGCCATCGTCGGCATTGTACTCCAGAGTATTTATTGCGGCTATCAAATCCGAAATGAAGTAGGACATCATATGCGAGTCATACTCAGTTTGTAATGATTCATTCAATGATTGAAAGAATTCATCTTCAGGTGTTACAGAATAACGTGCAGACATTCCTCAGAAGCAGTGCCTATCGATAGAAAAATTATAAAAATGGATCGTGTGGGTTTTTTTTCTGTGATAATTATTAAAAACTAGACCATCTGTCTCATAAAAAAGCTGTAATAAATTAGCAAATACACAGCACATGCACAACATCACATACAATCAACACCGACATCAATTTTTAGCACGGAAAGTCTCTTCCAATCCGTACATGATGTTAAATTACAAATATAATAAACTACTATTAACTAGATTGGAAACAAGGTGTTTATTCAATGGTTATTTCCATTAAACGTATAATGAAACTGTAACTTGCTCTGGGATTCAATTAAATCATTGTTTCGTATGCTAATTCTACCCGTATAACGATAAGCAAATGAACCACAAATATACGAGACTCTGTATTTGAATGAAAAACAATCAACTAAATGAAGAAAGGTGGAATCTGTGTGTCGTTTTGAAGCATTCATGACTAATTTAATTCAAAAGGCATTACATTATAATTAACGGAACACAACAAATAAATTGTGTGCAAGTACTTCAATTTCAATTTGCCCGAAATTCAAGTAAATTCGAACATAGAACTCGACAACATGTTAGTGGTAACCGAACTAATTCCATGGTAGCACAAACGTCGATATTTCGAAACTCTTAACTTATTACTCTCTATATGATCCGAATTTGTGTCTATAGAAAAAAAATATGTGAACTTACCACAAAGTGATGAAGAGAAGCTCAGACGATATGTTTATCTAGCTTTTTCAAGAACGTGTTTTGTATTTATTGCTTTAATGTCACCGCTTTTGTAATCTCTGTACAGAAATTTTCTGAAGTACATGAACACAAGGCCATGAATGTCTGTTAAAAGTACTAGATTATGTTCTTCGCAGGCTAAGCTCGAATGATTACTCGACTTTGACACGTAAGATGAGGCTCTGTTTCTATCTTATGTAAGATGAGGCTCTGAGCGATTCAACTAATGGGATTAGGAGTGGGAATTGATTTTTTTTTGGCTGCGACTATTCGGACGCGCGTCCGAATAGTCAGCTCCACAGCCTCTTATTTGGGAATTTTTTTATACTTTTTTGGAAAACTTTGATTTCAGTCCCTCACAACGCTCCTAACCGGTTGAAAACAATGCCATTGTGTTACATTATCCGATACGAGAAACATTTGTTCTATCCATTTCTTGTTGAGGGCTAAGAGGGCCTCTACGAGGGTAGCCCTAGTGCATATCTCAGCCATCACACTTCGCAGAAAATACAAATTAATGCCAAAATGAAGGTATTGGAGCGTAATGAAGTTTGAATTTAAAAATAAAAATTTTGCTGAGCGGACAATCCAAAATTTAGAATTTCTAACTTGTCTGGAAAGAGACGCCCTTCATCATAAAGTTTACTATTAAATTATTATTTGGAAATTTTTTATATTTTTTTGGGAATTTTTGGGAAAGTTTAGTTTTGGGAATTTGTTCTCAAATAATAGGCTCTGGCTCCATTAATATTGACTATTCGGACGCACGTCCGAATAGCCAGTCCTATCTATAATATAAAACACAACATAACTGCACCTCACTACACTACATGTCACCACGCCTCACTACATCTCACTACACCTCACTGCACCTTACTACATCTCAGTACATTTCACTACACTACACCTCACTACATCTTACCTTACATCTTACTACACTACACTACATCTCATTACACTACACTACATCTCATTACACTACACTACACCTTAGTACATCTGACTACACTACACTTCATCTCACTACACCTTGCTACATCTCAGTACATTTCATTACACTACACCTCACTACATCTCACTACACTACAATACATCTCACTACACTTTAGTACATCTCATTACACAACACTACATCTCATTACACCTCAGTACATCTCACTACACCTTATTACATCTCAGTACATTTAACTACACTAAACCTTACTACATCTCACTACATCTCACTACACTACACTACATCTCACTACACTACACTACATCTCACTAAACTACATTACATCTCACTACACTACACTACATCTCACTATATTACACTACATCTCACTACAATTCACTACATCTATAATATAAAACACAACATCACTGCACCTCACTACACTACATGCTACATGTCACCACGCCTCATTACATATCACTACATCTCACTACACCTTATTCCATCTCACTACATTTCACTACACTACACCTCACTACATCTTACTACACTACACTACATCTTATTACACTACACTGCATCTCACTACACCTTAGTACATCTCACTACACTACACTACATCTCATTACGTTCATAAGTCTCTGCCCCAAATCCTGTTAGAGGATATTTTCTCCTCATCACCGCTTTTTTTGTTTGCCATACGTGTTCATGGCCTGCGGCACTGCTTTTCCCTTACCAAATCGGATAACGTTCCCTTATGGTAAAACGTTATCCGAATTTTATCTGGTTTTTTGTCCAGATTTCGTTTCTTATGTAAAGGTTTCTTATGTAACACAATCCGTAAGGCCCAAGATCCTGACAGCACAAAATCCAGAAGGATGGCACGATATCCGGGCTGCATAAAATCCAGACGGCACAACGTCTTACGTTTATGGTTCTCTGATCCTTATACACCGAAAGGTGGATATTCTCCTCTTGATCTCTTCGCGGGGTTGTCGAGACTGTCCTCAACCTCTCTTTTGCTGTTTGCCTGAAATGTTCACTTCCTGCATGTACTTACCTTGATGCATTATCCGGGTTTTGTCCTGGATTTCGGATTTTGTCCAGTTCGGATTTTTTTCCGGATTTTGTGCGACAATTTCCACAAATAAAACTTTTTAAAATATTTCAGGCGATTTTCTCAGAAATAGATCAAAATTTAACGTTAATTTAGAAATGTGGCATAGATTCGTCGTTTTTATAGCAGACATGTTTCTATCCATTCTATATTTTAACAATCCACGACAAAAAGTTTGGCTGATTGGGACGTTTACGCATCTTCAGTGCATCTTTTTGTCGCAAGACCATGTGCATATCAGCGTGGTCACATATTGAGTGAGTAATCATCTCGAATATGCGGCCTTATATACACCTCGTTTGTTTGTTCGTTTATTCAAAGGGAAACTCTTTGACTTAGTAGATCCGTTGTTATGGTAACATTTGGAAGTACTGGTCAAAATCTTTTGTTATGCTGTTTGTATCTGCAGCGGTCGGTAATAATTTCAATTCGGTCAATGCTTCTTTGATCTTGCAATTCTAAACTTTTTACCTTTACAAGACGTGGCAAGTATAAAATCAAAGAGAAGTATCGAATACAAAAAAATTTTGGTGCAAAGGTTGATTAATACCGCGTCCGAATAGTTGATGCTAGTGGAGCTGGCTATTCGGACGCTCATCCAAACAACTTATTTATCTTATAGAATTGCCGGAAATAATTTTAATCGAATTCTTCAAATAAATATCCGATATTATTTGGAGAATTCGGAAGCAATGTTTCTTTTTCTAATAATTAGATTTATCAGTTTGGTACGATCTAGAAAAATGTAGATATCTCGATACACAGATCTAGTTATCCTTTGTTTCGATCTCGTTCATCATTTAAATCCAACAAACCTTCCTGTCCCAGTGGGTCAAACACGACTGCTCTAGCACTTTGGATGTTAACCAACGTCCTAGATGGGAGAGCTTACGGCAATCACGTATGTCATGCATATCTGTGTCTTCGCTATGCCCTTTCATTGCCTTGAACCCCAGAGTAATTTATTAGAAAAGTATTTTCACAATTATTTCACAAAAGTGAAAAATGACACTGAGGCCTCCCTTTTTGGGCCCATTGTGTCGAGCTCTTCGATTTGGTTTGGACTATTATCTGCCGTGTTAAGCATAAATGCCGTATCGCACAATCGAGGGGCTTTCAATTTGTATGTATAACAAAAGAAGCTTATAAAGGTCAGGTTTGCGATCGGGCATTTACGCTTGGCACGGCATTATTGTCATCGTTGCTGATGAGTTAGTGATGATTTTTAAATGATGGTGTTCAGTTCATGATGTTCAAGACTTTGATCTGGATGATGCTGATGCTGATGCTGAACATAACACGTCATTTAGTTGTAATTTTGCAAAGTCTTCAAAAGTCAAGTTCAAATCATAACACTTGCTATTGCATCCCTCCCCGTCCTCATCCGCAAGTTTTCAGTACCCAAGCACGCTCATGTGTGGCGTCATTTGTGTAGATTGATCGTATCTTCAATTTTAGGGCTGACTATAAAAGTTGGATCCGTTGTTCACAGGACTTTTATATGATCAAAATCTTAGAATGAAGAATTTGGAATTGACAGGATTTACGTTTTATGTGAACGTGAGTCATGTGATGTGAACATTATCTTTAAGCTCGTTAATTTTTTAAAAACTTTGAATCAAAAAAAAAGAAAAAAAATCAATAGAATTGTAAATCATCTTGATTTGGAACTACATTCGTATTGGAACCATAATAAACAAAGAGTCTATGTAAATAACGACGAATCTTGAATTGGAACTTTCGAAATCGTCTAGTTCCAAATCAAAATTTGCATATATTTTGGATTTGGAATGCTTTGCACAGAGGACCATGTCGTTCCATTTTCCAATCATTCCAAATCAACATAATTTTTACTCTACTAATTTCGAAAAGTGTGAAATCTACTACCGCACGCCATGCGAACACCTATAAACATCGTAGGGTAAAAACGCTTAAAACAAAGGGCTGCGTTAGCAACCTTTCTGTATTATCTACTTTATTGGATTAGACTAAATTAAGAGTGGCACTGACTTCTATTTTGGAATGATAGAGGGATTAGAAAAAATATAAAAATAAAAATAAGGAACCAAAACAGACGAGTTTTAGTATTATGCTTTTATTACTTACTTACTTACTTACACTACACTTACACTTACACTACAACCCTTTAAGAGCCGGCTAAATCTGGATTTTGGAACCCTGCACCTCTCTTGCCTTCCCGTCTGGTCTTGGGGATTATTTTTTTCGGAATACGACGATCTGACCATGTCCGGCTCTCCACAAAGCTGACTAAAGTCATGATTGAATCGTCTGCGCCTTCAATTCTGTCTTTGGTCAAAGACTAGTCAAAATATTGTCCACAGTGTCCACAGCTTTCAAATGTGCAGCGATTGTTCGTCTTTTTGTATCAAGCACCACGATTCCTAACCATACGTAACTACCGGTCTGATCCTGATCGCAGATTTCTATATTGCGCATTTTGAATTTCGGCTTACTGACTTGGACTTTCAGATTTTTAGAAGGCTGCAATAACTCCGGTTGCCCAGAATTAACTCGTTTATTAATTTCGTCCGCGATGCCGTTATTAGTGTTCAGCTCCGATCCAAGTTATACAAATTTGTTGACCATTTTGAATGTGTGTATATCGTTACGGTTTCCTCTTCGTGTCGATTTAAAGGCGGAATGATCATATATCATGCCCGGTGCGGTAGCAGAGGGCGTGACGCAGTCCCCACACCCCAAAAGAGAAGTTCACAAACTTAAAAAACTCCATACAAAAACCTTTGGGAAAAGGAGCTATATACGCGCACTTTTGAGTTTTTTCCCCTCGCCCCGTTTCCCTTTAAAAAATTAAAAAAAAACTACGTCGTAGCAACTTTCCAACGAGCCCAGACTCATCAAAATCGGTTGAAAATTGGCTGAGATATCGAGGTTTGAAAATGACATTTTTGTATGGAGAGTCGACTTTTCTATTGTTCTAATCATTATGAAAACTTTTTTTCTGATCTGTTTGTTCTGTCTTGTATGTTCTGTCTACAGAAGTCTATTAATAATTTTCGATCTCGAGAACTAGACAGCCGATCTTTCTGAAATTATCAGGGAGCGTCAGTCTCGTCCCCAAATGAAAAATTTCATAGGCCACTTTTCCGGGAAAATTCTGGAAAAGCCGTGGCATGTCGAAAAGTGGTCAATTTTGAAGGTTCTTCACGTAGTGCTCGGAGTTTTAGAATTTTAGCTCCGCAGGGACAAGAGCTACAGAGTTGGTTTCTTCGGGAAAGTTATAGAGATCGGTGGGGAAACTTTTTTGCGATCCAAAGAAAATGGCTGCCAGCTGTCAAAGTGACGCATTCTTGGATTTTTTGCTATCTTCTGAATTAGAACAGCTAGAGAGTTGGTTTCTTCGGGAAAGTTATAGAGATTGGCCTGAAGCCTGAAAATTTTTTTCGCCGGAACCTTTTTTCGCCGGAAATTTTTTTTCGGCAGAAATTTTTTTTCGACGTAAATTTTTTTCGCCTCTTTTAAATTTCTCTATACCTTGTGTACTCATCTCTCTCTCAAATCATGTATTCGATACTCTCGAATTGTACATTCACCACGAGCAGAAAAATTGGCTGTTTAGTGAATAACATGTTGAGCAATCGATACATTAGAGTGATAAGCGGCTCAAAAAGTAGTTCATGGAAACGAATCAACAATGGATTAGCCCAAGGTACTCCACCAATAGTCCGAAATTCTTCAATCTATACATCAGCGATATGCCCGAAACGATCAGCAGAAAATTTCCATTCGCCGATGATTTAGCAATGGCAGTACAAACGCATCGGCTCAAGGAAGGAGAAGAATTGTTGACTCATGATCTGAAAACAATGGACCAATATTATACAGGTGAGCGATTGTGTCTTAATCTAGAAAAAACAGTTACGTGTGCTTTTCACCTAAATAACATGGAAGCGAATGAAGTTTTGAACGTGAAACTTGATGACAAAATTGGATCGTTCGATGACACACCAACCCCATATCGATAGAATGTGCCAGAAGCTGAAATCACGTAACAACATTCTCCGGAAGGTTGCAGGAACGACATGGGGAGCAAATGGTCATACTCTACGAACAACTGCCCTAGCGCTTGTATATTCAACGGCCGAATTCAATGCCCCAGTGTGGTATAGGAGCGCACACACGTACAAAGTGGACAATATGCTACATGATTCGATGAGAATCATTGCAGGAGCAGTATCCTCCACTCCAGTGCCATGGTCCCATGTGCTCACAAACATCGCGCCCCGCACCACAGACGAGAAAGAGCAGCACACAAAATGTGGATGATATAAACCGAATCTCGTTGATATACCGCTGACACAAGACCTAATGAATCCACCGGCGAGCAGGCTGAAGTCAAGAAAACCGATATGGAAAGACACGAATATTCAGCAACCGAATTATTTGATCGACGAAAATTGGAGGAAATTTTTGTATGATAATCCCAATTTTACGAACAATACACTTATCGAACGATCCTTCCAAAAGAGTTGAAGGGTTTTCACTTGAACGTAAAGCATGGAAAACACTGAATCGTTTTCGTACGGGACATGGATGTTGTGCCGAGCAAATGGTTCGATGGAATTATGCAACCTCGAGTGTATGTGATTGTGGTGGAGTGACTGTTGTTGGTCTCTATCTAACCAACGCTTTGAAATATAAGAACAAAAGTCCTCCGCGACTACCTGGATCCAATTTTTTCGAAAAATGATCTTAGTAAACGTTGACCTAGGCTCGATTATCTACCAGAAGAACAACTCCACAAAGAAGTCAATCTGTAGTGAATATGCCTACTGTTCAAACAATAAATCATTTGCTCGAGGAGTGCCGGACAGAAAACTTAACGGTGGACTTGTTAGTCTACATTCAGTAACAGAAGAAGCGGCTGAATGGTTGGCAAATTTTGATGTAAATGTGTGAAAATGGCGGTTAGCCTTGGAGACGAATAGTGAAATTTGTAAATTATTATGTAAATTATTCACATTAATTAGCTCGTTAAATGTAGTTAAATGTACCATACTATTTACTATTTACCACGACAGTTGTGATATCCCAAGAAAAGAGTTGTGATATCCCAAAAGAAAAGCGCTGTGACATCACGACATTTTATTATGATGTGCTAAGTTATCTCACGTACAATACGTTAATATTTTGCAGGACAAGTATTTTAAAATTTTGCTATAGAACACAATCTATTATTCATCGTTGAAGTATAATACACTTGATGACGAAAGTCTACTAAACATACCAGGAGCATTGTCGAATCAAATTTTTTAAACTGGCGACACCAATAAAGTTCAATCGCAAGTCCTCAGATGTTCAGCGACCATACACCAGTTACTAAATACTTACCTTAAAAATAAAAACTCGTTCAAACATTTCCTGCTGGAAGTAAAGGTTAAAGCGATGATCCTGAGTTGCGTTTATATTTCAATAACTCGACTTATTCTTTTCCAATTACTTGGATGAATGAATTCATAAGAATGCGTTTTTCTTCGAGATCATAAATTATTTATCAAATTACCTTATAATCAAATAATTCAATTACCATATGAACATTTTTTAGGTCATAAGAAATGTGAATTAATTCGAAAACACTTCTGCTCATTGTCATGGCCCATGGACCAATATCATAAAACAATGGCACGCGGCCTTAGAAATGTAATATATTCAAATAACCCACAATTACGAGATACATTTGCGCGTGATATGGAAGCAGATATGAGCGCGCTCTTTATAATTGAACAATAATCACGACAGTAGCTTGAAGCGCTACAAAGATGATTTAACATTTAATAAAGAAGGCAAACTTATTGTCGCTCTGGGGTGGAATCTCTTAACATTGTACGGCCAAGTTTTTTTAAATTGATAGTCGGAACTTCTATCAAGGTATGAAATATTGTGGTTCGTAAATCATTAGGTTGCGAAGATTTTGATATATTTGAAAGCAGCGGTTGATGAGACAAATTATAAACGAACAAAAAATTTTAAATTCAATATGTGGCATAGAAACGGTCTTGTGCTTACAAATGTTTATAGTTAATTTTTACGATAAAAAAGCCATTTGTGTGAATCATTAACAGAGGACACGTGCACAATTTTCACATTTGTTTTATTATTGAAACGAGTTCTGTGGTTAATATTTTCACCTGAGCTTTTTCAATTGTTTTTCATTTTTTCTGCCTAATTTATCGTACATAACATGTTACAGCCCGCATTGTCATATCGTAGTTTTATGTCAAATGAATATTAATAAGAGCGTTAAAATGGTTTTAATAAATGTAATTGGAAATGTTGCAGAACAATGTTTCCGTTGCTGGATCAATTATTTTTTAGAAACTGCATGTTCTTCAATTTAAAAATAAACGGAAAAAGGAAACTTAAACCAGAAAACTTTAACGGTGGACAGTTGTTTACGTTATTCTGATATTCAATGGACAGATGTATGTCTAATCGTAGTGAAGATTCAATTTACTTGCAAATGCTAATAAAATGTAGTTGTAACGAACACTCATCACTCGAACAGTTCTTATAGTGTAATAATTCGCCGCTATCTAATTGGAAAATAATTAGCACACTCATAGCATTTGCTAGGATTGTTTTCACTTTTTTGAATTTTTACTTGAAATCACACCAGCAAAATATTGGTCGGTAGAACTGAGGCGTGCGCCTGCAAATAGCATTTAATTCTAATTTACTCTATTGCCAGTCTGCCAACACTACCAAAAATGAGATAATTTCTCCGAACCAATCAATGTCGCACTATGATCACAGTCACATGACCCGAAAGCATTGAAATAAATCAATTTGGTGTAGACGAATGTAGATGAATGTGGCATTGCCATTAAACAAAAGGACAACTAGCCATTACACAGTGGAGCTGCTATTTGCCCGCTGTGTAATGGCTATTTGCCCTCGCGTGCAAATAGCAGCTCCAGTGTGGAACGGCTCTTTGCCCTCGCGGGCCAATAGCAGCTCCAGCGTGGAATGGCTGTTTGCCCTCGCAAGCCAATAGCAGCTCCAGTGTGGACTGGCTATTAGCACGCGATGGCAAATAGCTTCGTCCTTTTATTTAATGGTGTTGCCACATTGATCTACACCAAATTGATTAATTTCAATGCTTTCGGGTCATGTAACCGTGATCATACTGCAACATTGGCTGGTGGAATGGCTTTTTGCCCTCGCGGGCCAATAGCGGCTCCAGTGTGGACTGGCTTTTTGCACGCGAGGGCAAATAGCCACTCCGTAAACAAAATCCATGCTTTCGAGCAGTGTCGCATTTACTGACGCCTCTTGTTACGAAAGCATGTATGCGTCACGGAACCTCAAGTGGTGAGTGACATCTGTGTTTTTTTCATGGCTGAATTAACGTCTCAACATAGAACTCATTTTTCCCAAATGGCGTAATTTATGCTTTCATAGCTGAAAACAGACACACGTAAAACTAATGACACAATAAATTTGTCCTAAGTGATTGAAGTACACTCTGGGGTTGGTCAGGTCTGTGGTCTGTGCGGTCCAGTGTTTTTCCTGGTATTTTTCAACGACTCGGACGATGAACTTCGCATCAGCAAAAGCTTAAACTTCGCGGATGATAAGAAGACTACTTATAACAAGATTTCGACCATCGATGACACCCATCCGCTCCCAGAGTCCATAAACAGAGTCTTCGAGTGGTGCTGTAAATGACAATTTCCCACAAACCCACTTCGATCTTGGCCAACTACTAAATGAGCGACAAATCATTGAAACGAGTCTGCGAGACTAAAGATCTCGGCGTGACATACAGAGATGATCTTTCTTTTGACGCACATCACAAGCTCGTTTCAAATTAAGGACACTCGATCTTATCATTCATCAAGCGCTAGTGTTACGGCCGGTTCAACGCAGACACTGCAAAAATGCTTTACAATGCAATTTTACGGTCACATCCTGGATTCGCTTCTCCCATCCGGTCACCTTACCACGACACACATTTCCAGTCACTCGAAAGAGTCAACTCTATGCCAACCCCAATCGATACGCTGATCCGAACGACGGAAGTTTTCGCCTTCGCTCGCACATCGACCGACGCAAAGAATTGAAATTTCATACAGTATGCACCGAAAGCACTACTTTTCATCGATCGTTTGGTTCATAAAGCAACGAAATGCATACCTCTGAAATGTGTGTGTGTGTGTCCTAGTGCGGAAAAGTGATTCCTAGGACGGAAAAGTGACTCCTAGGACGGGAAAGTGATTCCTAGGACGGAAAAGTGATTCCTAGGACAGAAAAGTGATTCCTAGGACGGAACACTGATTCCTAGGACGGAAAACTGATTCCTAGAACGGAAATCGTGTCATCTGTACCTGACGTTGTGCTATGTGTGGTAAAATGCGTATATAATTTATTGGAGAAATATGGGCAAATGAATTATGTGTTAAATGTTGATTGATGTGTATGTGCATTGTGCATTTCGGGGCATATTGTATGAAAATTTTTTCGAATAACTAAAACGTACACTTCGGAATTCCCATGTGCATTGGTATTTACATACCTCGAAACTGATTGTAACATTCGTGCGAATGTGTTGCCTCGTCTTCGACTCGACACACATTCACACTCATGTTACAATCAGCTTCTCGGTTACCATACAGAGACACATGGAAAGTCCTCTCTTTCCGTCCTAACTATTACAATCGTTTACGACGACGAGCAAATTCGGCGGTATTTTTCATTCATGACGTGGAGGGTGAACTCTCAACTGCTTCGTGACAGATTCACTGTATGCGATGGAACAAGAACTCTGCGTAACCCGGATATCATTCGTATCGACTCGTGCAGACATCAATATTCTTCGTTCACGCCATTTAACTTTACCTTTTATTCAATTTAGCTGCAGCCCATGTCGATCCATCACTGTCGTCAAAAGAATTCCGCCGGAACGTTTTAGAACTGAATGATACCTTGTTCGGTACCTTTGCTTCCTGTGACTGACAAGCATCGATTTTGTACAGCTATCCATTTCACTTATTAATTTATAAACTTTTTATTGAAATGATTTTCTTTGACATCAGATCTGGCGGAAACGCTCGTGATCTGCAAATCACAAAATGAGGCTTTCTGTGACATCCCTTTGGACTCGCATTTTCGTTTTCCTTTTCGTATATTATATTATTCTAGTCATCTAGTTACTACGTATTACGTTTAAGGTATTTTTGTATTTATATAGCAAATAGTAGACACAATAATAGTGCTATTCATTCATTCAATTTCAAAACTGTATGAGCGAGAAAACTCATATCATGCCAATAATGTTTAATTTGTAGTGGATGTGAACTGACTATGTTTCAATGTATGTATTTAGAATGGATTGTCATTAGTTTTACGTTTGTCCGTATCGAGAAGTGGCGCACTTCTGCGGTTTATGGAATAAATGGAATAAATGAAATAAATGGAATAAATGGGAATAAATGGGAATAAATAAGAATAAATGGGAATAAATGGAATAAATATTGGAATAAATGATAATTTTTTCAAATTCGTCAAAACCTCAAATAGACTTGATTTTGATGGCAACGCGCACAACCAACCATACTAATGTGTCAAAAAGTGAAAAAACCCTCTTTTGAAAACTTAAAAGAATTTTTGTCGAAAAATGGGATAAATGGAATAAATAAATTTATTCCATTTATTCCCAAAAAAATAAAATTTAATCTTAAGACTGTTTAAATGCTTTATAATTTGTGCAAACCTTTTTTTGAACTTATTTGTCTAACTTGTGATGTGTTTGGTTCAGACATTTCGCAAAAACAACAAAAAAAAATTTGGGAATAAATGGAATAAAAGAATAAATGAAGTGCGCCACCCCTCGGCCGTATTCATCTATGAAAGCAGGGATGGCGCACTTGAGAAAAGGGGATAGTTCTATGTTGATACATTAATTCAGCTATGAAAAAAACACCACTTCACACTACTCGACGTTCGGTGACAAGACACGGTCTGTACTCATCCGTATCTTTGTCGCAATCAAAAATATGTCTATTTCAACTGTCAAAATGACGTTTTAAACGTCAAAACTATGAAGCAAACTAGTAATTCTGGAAGAAATCTATTAATTTATCTACGGTTGTGTGCTTATAAATTTACTTGTCATCAAGTTTCAGCTGTTTTCAAGGTCTGTCATAGAAAAAATACAATGAAAAAAGAGATAATGTCGATAATGTTGAAAACAGCATAACAAGTAAATTTAAAAGCACGTGATTGCACATACTTGACGTTTAAAATATCGTATTTCCAATTGGAATATATCTAACTTAAAACCAAGTGATATCAAAATTTTAGCTAAATTAATATTTAACAATAACAATAAATAACAAAAAAAAAAAAAACAAAATAACAAAAACGCTAACTAGGCCTCTAGCAAAACTTTTTCGCTGATGGGCTTTCAGTGAGCGCTAATAGTGTGGATCTTGTTCTCGTATTAGGTGATAGGGTTGCCATCGACAAGCGGCTATATTGAATCCTTCACATTGGAGTGCTAAATTTTTCACTGCGAATTTCCATCTGTTTTACATATTTTCCTATCTATTTCCATCATCGATCCATCTGTTCACACCTTCGATCCTCCTATTTCCATCTTTGATCCACCTATTTCCATCTTTGATCCATCTAAGTCTTTCTTCGATCCATCTGTTATGGATTGAAATACACGTGTGCGTTATTATTTAAAAAAGTTTTGTCGCAATAGTGCAAAAAGTGACATCATGCGACACCGAAATTACGCACGAAAAAGCAAGTTTTTTGTCGATGAATTGTTAAAATTATATTAACGCATAGTTTTCAGCATTGGTTACAATATCAGCTGAATTTTCTTATATTGAAGGCCATCGGCAAGACGAGAATTGACATATATGACGATGACCCTCTTATATCTATCGATTAAAATTGTTATTTCTTGTTTATAGTTTGGTTTTATACTTCAACTCGAATGAGGCTCTTTTTGTCGTCGATGAGTTCTCTTGAATCGGATTAGTCATTCGGATGAATTTGTTCATTACATATTATTAAAATTGATTACAAAAATGAATAAATCCGAAACACAAATACGATAATTAAGATTTTATTTCATTGAATATTTAAAATATCTTCTCTGCGATACAATCGGACACCGAACCCGTATAATTCAATGTTTTGATAGTCAATTCATTTCGTATATAAATTGTGACAAAATACTTTCTACAATTTCTTTCTAAAAAAAATTGAATCAATAATCAAAATCAATTCAATAAAACCGCTGTAGTTCAATTATATGGCATGCAACGCATCATAAATTAATTTGATTTGTTTTTTGATTGAATTAATTGAGCATTTTTAAACGGCTTTTATGATCAAGCCATGCGACTATGTTTTATAGCACAATCTTCATCGCTCAATAAGGAAAAACTGTTTTTCTTAAATTAGTTGTGGAAAGGATCGTGTGACAGAGAGGTAAATTTCAAAATTATATTCGACAAAATTATGTTTTTGAAGTAAAAATACACTTACGGAAATATATTTTTGCATCAAATAGAATTTTGTACTTCTGCGCAAGTTTTTGCAGTGTTAAAAAGCTGCGCAGAAGTACAAAATTCTATTAATGCAAAAATATATTTCCGTGAGTGTAATGTACATTTTTAGTACGTTTCAAATTATGGAAAATTCATGCATAATTATGTAAAATTTTTGTAGATCATGTAAAAAAGATGTACAAAAGAAGGATAATTAATGTAATGACAAAAAAAGTTAATGTACAATGACCGAAATTTAAATAAGAACTTTGTACTTCTTCTTAAGTTTTTAACACCGCGAAAACCTGCGCAACAGTACAAAGTTCTTGTTTACATTTAGCTCATTGTAATAACGATGGATTTTGTTACATTATTCCTCTATCACATTTACATTCCAAATGAGAGAAGCAATTTTACCTCATTTTAACATGATTTACGTAAATTTTACATTACAGAGAGAGAATCATAAGTTTGTGCAACTTTTTTATTTCTTTTTTATCTCTTTTTATCTTCACATTTTCTTGTATTTTGTGCATGCAAAACTCGGTTTTTCAATGAATCGAGTTAAAACGAAGCGTTGCACAGTCTTATGATCCTCCTCCTGTATTTATGCATAAATTTTCTATTAATGTAAAAATAATGTAAAATTAAACGGACCCAACGACGAAATCATTTTTCTGTATTTTCAAATTTTGCGCTGCAAAAATTTGACTTTTATTTCTTATTGCGTAGATTGTTAACGGTAAATTTACATTTTTGCGTGTAAAAGCTGAAAGTATTGAAAAATTATTCCGCTGCGCTGGTGGATCCGGCATTTGCGACGCAATTTTTTTACCACAACGTAATTTTGTTTTAAAAAAAGCGCTGTAATTTTTACAGTAAATTAAATTTTTGAAGACAAGATTCCATTCAAACAAAATTCTGCGCATTATCAACGATAGCATCACCTCGAGCGATATCATTAATTTTGGAAGGGGACTTACGGACTGCGTCACACTCTACCTTTTAAGAGGTTGTTGTTGTGATGTCAGTCGTTTTGGAAGTTTTCAGTTGTTATAACTAAAACCCATGTGACAAATTTTCTATTTTTT
>WJQU01002969.1:0-25000 GCA_029228625.1 Pseudolycoriella hygida
TTAGCTAACCGGACACTCAAGTGTAGAGCAGAATCACAACGGAGATTATCTTGTTAGGGCAGCTCCAACAAGTTGATTGAACAGCAGAGCTATGCGAAACGCTGAGTAGCGTGTGAAGGTGGGGCTCTGACCGGCCCGTGCCTGATATATCTACTTCACTCTAAAACTCGAGGGTCGATAAACTATAAAACTGAAAACTTCATGAATTCGGAATTCGATGGTACTGACCATTTGCGTTTCGAGATCATTAACATCACGCCAAATTAATAAATCGATCATTTTACTATATTAGTCTTGATGATAAAACAGATTTTGCTGTCTAGAGTGATTGTAATAAGGATCTGATTCCTACCCCCTACATCGTTTACTAATGTAAGAATTTTGATTTCGCTCTTCTTCTCCGTAAGTTAATATGTGTACAGCGGCAAACCATATTTTTTGAGCTGACAAATTATTTATTTTAGCTAATATTTAAAGCAAGTCATTTCATAATACGCTCTTATCTGATTTTCTCACACAGATATACGACATATTATTGGAAAATCTCTCGGGAAGGACGACGTGTTCTAATGGATTACTACTACATGGAGCATTCAAAGCAAATGTTTGGTGCACCTATTGGTGGCATTGGCAGCGGAACTATCGGTCGAGGTTATGCTGGTGAATTCAGCCGTTTTCAGCTTAGACCTGGTATATATGAGCACAACACTGTTCACGCAAATCAATTTATTGTAACAATAAAAGATGAAAATGATGTCACGATATTCCAAAGTTTATTGTCTTCGTACAAGTTAGTATATAACACAATTATTAAGCATATTTGTTCATGTATCTATATTTAGCAGCAAAAAGTTGTATTAATTCGGAGAATTTTTTTTTTTCATTTTCATTCAATACAAAAAAGAAATTTCATTCAAGTGGATGAGGGTTGGTTTGCCGGAATTTATGATTTTGTAAGAAGTTCTACATTTCAACTTCTATTTATGATTTTATATAACTAGCAAAAACGAAAGCGCTCTCATTGAATTTCTCATTTCCTCTTCCCTACACTTTCATACGTGTATCAAAACTACGACCGAAGATCTTTTTTCTTTCGTCGAAAATCAGGAAATTTACGGGTAGGTGGTACAGAAAAATATCTACAAGCTACGTAGGAATTGTATTTATATACGCCGCCGAAGTATTTTATCCACCCTGCACGTATTACGAACGCTGTGAACGTATTATGTGAGCTCATAACACATTCGTTACGTATGACATACTACACATCTTAACTAAGGTTGATAATACATTCACTGCGTATATAATACGTCGGCGGCGTGTATTATAAGTACACAATTCCTACGTCGCCTGTAGATATTTTCCTCAGTGTAAAAGATTTGGCGTTCCAAATTTGGCACTTTTTTATTAGACGTAAATTCGTGACTGTTTGTGAAGGACAGAAAAATTGAGATTTTTATAAAAACAACAGAGAATGTCTTTGGGGTTGACTATAAGCTTTAGTTTATTTAGTTTAAAAGAACTTAAATGTGGCATAAAATAGTGATATTATCTGCAAGTTTACTTTTCTTGCTTCCGTAGCAGCCAATTTGCCAATTATCTGGTCTTTGTTTATTTAATTATTGCTTCGTTATAAGTTGCTGATGGTTCGTGTATTGAAACTAGGTTTGAATGTTTCCAATCATTAAAGTCTTCTGTTAAGAAACCCAGACGTTGCGTCGCGTCGTTTAGTGTAAAATGTATTTTGTCTGTAGGAAATCTAATTGCACCCAACGTTTTCTCTGAACGAAGGATAGCTAATTATATTTTATTTATTCAGTTTTATTACTGTTTTAAATTTGTTATCTTCTTTTTATTTTTCTTCGTTTCTCCGTTCGTTTTCTCCGTTTACAACACACACTCGAAATACAACCTCTACTCTAGAAAATTAAAAACAAGTCGTCCAGAAATTGTGTTGCGCTTAATAATTGAAACTTTATTAATTTTGTCAGTAATAGCCCATTACGTTGCTGCTTATAAAGTTATTTCGACGAGTGGGTGGTGGCTATAATCACAGTTGGCATCACAACAATTTACAAGCAAGAAGATTATCTTTTACATGTTTGTGAAATTTTAACACAAAAAATCACTTCTTTTTCTTAGGATACAACTCATTACGTATTACTTTTACTATGAACATGTAAGCTCTTATTTGAATTATTTTGTCATTTACATGACGCTCAGACATTAACTCATCTAGAACAGTTGCGTTATGGAGATATTTAGAAGAGATCAACATTTCGGCATCTAGTGCCAATCTTCAGTCAAGTCATGCACCTCGATATGCTAATGGACGTGATGGACAAAGTGCTGACGTATCTATTTGTCTCCGTTAGAGGTATTTTTTGAACTAGCGAAGTGTAACGGAAATGGTTACAGCTGCCATCTGTTGAAGTTTTGTATGAAACATTTCTTATTCTAACCCTGAGTGTATGGTCTCCAAAGTTAACTCAAGAGCTTATTACGTTCATGAAAGCCTATGCGATCTTGTAGTGGCAGATGCCAACATTTTGCAACTATGTAATGTGAGGTTTTAGTTCGATTTAAACTATTGCACACAAATCCGTAGAGATTTGAAAAGTGTCGAATGGCTTTTCATAGTTGGGTTTACTCAACAACAAATTCTCTGAATTCAATTCTTTTTCACATTCTACGAACATGTAACGTTTTTTTTACATGTTTCAGCAATGTTAATGTGATTTTACATTCCTTGCAACCAGCGCGACGCGGCACATAGCATAATTTTTAGACCCGTACGAAGTACGTAGGTCTGATGCGTTTACTACCACATTGCGAATTCGAACCCGGGAGTAAGGGGGAAATTTTTTTTGTTGCCTCCAGATGACAAATCAGCGAAAAAAACAATGTCCGTCTGTCGGTCTGTCTGTCTGTCGGTCTGTCTGTCTGTCGGTCTGTCTGTCTGTCGGTCTGTCTGTCCGTCAACACGATAACTTGAGTAAATCTTGACCGATTTTCAAAAACTTTTTTTTCCTGAAAGGTAGTTGAAAAATATTTTATGAGATTGAATCTGGGCACTGTCGGCTCAAGGGCCGTCGAGCTAGGGCCGTTTAAGTGGTTTTTGGTCTTTTGCACATAACTCGAGTAAATCTTTTCTGATTTTCATAAATCGTTTTTTGTTTGAAAGATCTGGGCATGACTGACAGTTTGTGGAAGAAACTTATTTTGAATTTGAGTCCTTGGACTTAGCTAGGGCACTAAAAACGAGTCTCTGCTAGTGCACTATGTGTTTTTGTACATAACTCGAGTAAATCTTTACCGATTTTCAATTTTTTTTTGTTTGAAAGATCTGGGCATGACCGACAATTTGTGGAAGAAACATTTTTCGATTTGAGTCTTTGGCCTTAGCTAGGGCACTAAAAAAGAGTCTTTGTTAGGGCCCTACGTGTTTTTTGTACATAACTCGAGTAAATCTCTTCCGATTTTCAAAAACTTTTTTTGTTTGAAAGATCTCGGCACGGCCGACAATTTATGAAAAAATTTTTGCCTGTGCTTAGGGCTCAAGTGGGCCTCATGTCGGTCCTAAGGTCGGCCCTAACATACAAAAATGTTTTTTGCTATGTTGCAGAGCAAATTGAGGGAAACATTTTTGTCTATGGAAGTATGTATCCGAGGCCTCTACTTAAGGCCCTAGGTCAGTACTAAGGTCGGCCCTAGCCCAAAAAATAGTTTTTTGCTATGTTGTAGACAAAATTGAGGAGAACATTTTTCTCTATTTGGAGGTCAATTTTGTGCGTTCGGAGAATTTTTTTACACCGTTACTTCGGACGGGTTTTTCAAAATTGCCCTACGGGCAATTTTCAATACAGTCTAATGTGAACGCAACATTTACTTGAATACGTTCGAGTCTTTTCGTAACATCAACTCTGTTTGCCGCATCTATTCTGATACGTACGGGTCCCTTCTATGTTTCATTTTAAAATGACTGAACTCCATCAAAAACTAGTCACTTCTTGTGTGAATCCCAAAATTACATTTCAAAAACGTCTATCACAAAGAAACATCAATCACAACAACAATACCGACTAATCTATCACAGCTCAATTTGATTCAAATATCCACACTCAATCTGTTTATCCAAGCCAATGCTTCAGCTATTGCCGAATGTATTTGGTCTATAGTTTCTGGGAAACGATGAATCAAGCACTCTTCCACCAAGTGCTTCATAGTTTACAAAATTTATGAATAATTTTAATTGAGTCCAATACAACTACTTCTTTTAAAATTGTGCCTTTATTTTCATTTCCAACTTAAGTGACGAGATAACAGGACAATTAACATTTGGTAACACAACTGCAAGCCTAAACATAAATAGTTGTCGCAACAAGTTGTGGAGATGGAATGCGATCGAAACAGTTTTGGCGACGTTCACTTTAAGCCGCCAATTTGCAAAGTAGAATGACATTTTTTGCCGATCGGATCTAAGAACTTTCTCGAATTGTTCGAACGTTTTCGCTTGTTTAGCAATGGCTATATCGTCTGTGTATATGAATCGACTCGACTGGGTATCTGGCAAATCGCTGGTGTACATACAGTACGCGCGACAATATAAATCCTTGAGGCAGTCCATCGTTAAGCATGTTTAGCTTGTCGATATGAGAGCGAGCGTTTTCTTACATTTGATCACACGGCTCAGTCCTTTCTTATAAACTGTATCGTACGCTGCTGACAAATCTAGGAATATCACACCAGTCTTGAGCCGTTTTTGAAAACCCAATTCGATGAAATTGGTCAATGCAATGTTAAATTCATAGATTTGAGAGCAGCAAAAATAAAAAAAGGGAACTTTATTCGAAAACCCTCTTTCTTACTTAATTACAATAAAGGGACGAATGGGATTGCCCATATGTACTGCTAACATATGATAAAATTCAATATCCAACATGCAAGAACTTGAACACAGCAGCTCCGATTTTTTTGAAATTTCGCCTGATCCTTCGGAATGGTGGTATTGATGGTCTCTCCGAATCTAGACAGAATAGCTTACTAGAACAGTTTCAGGCAGCACCTCAGAATAGAAATCGGTCAATAGCTGTCTGGGTGATTTATTTGTTTATTCGGTTTCGAGAAATGGATAACTTCCACTCTTTTCCAAGCCTTCGGTAGCTGTCCAATTGAGTACACATTTGTGAAAAACTTGCTGAGTCATTTGAGGGCATTCGGTTGTTTGGTTGGTATAATAATCTCGTACCGTTGGAACATTTTTGACACAAGTTCTAAAGTTTTAATAAAATTACTTACTAATCACGGCCCCACGGTAGTAAGGGGCCGTGACGCAAATCTTACACGCCCAAAAATTCACAATAAATTTTTTCGTAGACTGAGGAACATTTTTCCAAGAACTTTTGGACTTCCCCCCTTGCGACGTACCCCCCGGAAAATATTTTCCCGGATTCTACGCAAAATTTTAGGCCGAAAAAATCGCTTAAAATCGGCTCAGTTTATCCGAAGATACGAATTTTGAAATTTCTATTTTTGCATACAAATGAGGGAAAAGCGGATATTTTTAACTGATCGATTTTGCAAACCTTCTTACTTTGTTACCTCTTTGATTTGTGGGATTTAGTCGCTTCCAGACTCAGTAAGGATGACTCAATAACTCTAAAACTATAAGAGTTAGAAGGTTGCTTGAAAAGGCAAAGTTGTAGAAAATTAAATTATAGCGAACACTTGTTTGAGGGATTTGGGGAAAAATGGCACAATTCTGAGGATATGGCCACTTCGAGAATCTCTAGAACTATGAGAGTTAGAAAGTTGCTTCTAAAGGCAAAGGGTTTTTTGGAAAAATGACCGAATACCAGGATGCAGTCACTTCTAAAATTCTGAGGGTTTCCATAGCACTCCTCAATTTCCATCAGGTTCATTGATATTTCTCTGTTATTCTCGACATGAGTGATGTCATCCAAAGGGGTTTCGTAGGTTTATGGGACTTTAGTGGATTTGTCTAGCACTCTTCAAATTCCATCAGATTTTTTAATATTTTCGGTTATTCTCGTTATGAGTGAGGTGTGAGGTCATCCAATAAGGATTACTAGGGTTCTGTGATAAAGATGGCTTTCTCTAGCAATTTTCAACTTCAAAATTTTTTTGTAGATTTTGTATATTTGTAGAGAGATACGGAAAAAAATTAAGCGACGTTATGTTTTGTTTTTAAAAAAATGCGCCACACCAGTGTAAGAGCATGAACAATTATTTCGTTGTAGGGTCTGGCAGTTGTGACGCAATTTTTAAAAAACATGATGTAACGTCGCGTCGCTTTAATTTTGTTCCGTATCGAAGATGAATGCTGCACCATTTTTTCAGAACTTTTGTAACTGGAAGAATATCGATTTACCTTAGACGCTTAATGCGTCGCCCTTTTGTTATTTCAGATCTTTTGTAAGCAGATATAAAGACTTGCGTCACACTTCGTCAGTGCTTTTACCCATCAGCCCCCGTTTGACACTTAGTTTCTTGAGAGTAACTTTTATAATCGGCTGTGTGAGGAAATTGTAGGACGATGGTACATATTTTTAAATTAGGGCGCGTCTGAAAAGCCTTATTTAACACGTTAGAACGAATTCTAAAGGAATTTCATAAAACTGCACAAATCCACAATTAAAACTCTACAAAAAATTTCCAAAAGGCTACATTTCGGTGATGCACGACTAGTCAAAGACAAATGATGATATTCACTTGGCAATATTTTCGTGGTTATTGTTATGTTGTTGGCTGTGAAGTGGTTGATTTTGGGAGGTTTGATTACAAGAGCATGTATGTTCTGAGGGTGAAACATGGGGTTGAGTAGAACGTGATTCAGAGCCATAATTTGCAACAATCGTTTGTTGTTGGCTGGTTATCACTATTTGAGCTCCTGTTGATCTCTGGCGATTTCTCCTCTTTCTCCAAATACAAAAGAATATTATTGACGATACCAGTGTAGCTGCTCCAATGAACGATGCTAATACAACCAGGAACACTTTCCACCACGCACTAAAAGAATAACTAATGACATTCTCAGTATTGAAAACGATAAACAACGTCTTACAGAGCGCAACGTCCAAGAACGCATTCGTATAGAAGCGAGCAATCTCTATAAGTAAAACAAAATTGGGCGTCGCTGACCCAAAAATTTGAAAAAATTATTAAAACCAGCAAAATAATTCTGCGAAACATGACGTCAAGTTCGTAGTAATTACAATTTCTAACTGAATTTAATATTTTTTGTAAATATTTTGATTTTTCATTGAAAACTTTGAACTAACTGACGATAAAACACGAAAATTCGCTGTACTTTCAATATTGTTCATTGGGGAACATCAGCTTTTTGAACGATAAATTAATTAAGCGATAAAACATACCTTAGTATCTTGTCAAAAGAAAGTCGAGTATTGGATATGCTACAGGGAGAGAATCATAAGCTTGTACACCTTTATTATTTATCTTCTGGCTATATATTTTCATGCGAATTCGTTTGCATTTTGTTGGTGTAAAACTTGGTTCTTTTGTGGAAAGAGTTGAAGGGAGATATTGCACAATCATCTAATTCTCTGCCAGTATGAAATTTCTGTTCCATTCGCTTTATGGCTAATGCCATCGGTAACACGCACATTGTCGCTACCATGTCACCTGGGGAACGAATGTGTTTTGTCTCATATTTATATAAATCACATTGAAAGAGTGAAAGAGATGAAATTCCTTACCCAGGTGACGGTTGCGATGGAATTATCCTTATATTATTGCAAGATTGAGGCTAGACCAACATTTTATAAATGAAAATGAATCTGTTCGGATCAAAGTGGGTCTACAAAGGAGTTTCAGAGAGTAGATCAGTTTTATTTTAACTTGTCTCGGGGAATACTGTTAACATTTATGAATGAAAATGATTGAGGGAGGACGGACTCGTTTGAATTTCTCTTCACTCACTTCGGAATAACGTTTTCACTTCTCTTTTCTTTCTCTTATTTTGAAAGCAGTTTCAGAGACAAATTTAGTTAAAGTGGTGCGAATCGCTCTCTGTCATCGTTGAGTTGAAGGTGAATTCCATCGGTACCATAACCTGGGTAACGTATTTCATCTCATTCACTCTTGCAATGTTACATATACCAATACTCCCGCGTTTTATGCGGTGCAAATAACAATAGAATTACAGCAGATTCTCTATTCTAGATTTCTACTACGCTATAGAATTTGAGTGCACACAAAATGTAGTTCACTCACTCAATATGAAAAATATACCACTTTACATAAAACAATGGTAACTCAAGAAAATTCGTAACGGTAACGCTGGAACGAACGTTCCCACTTAACATACCGTTCAAATTGGCAGGGTGGGACGATATATTCCCTGCGATGCTGAAAGAGAGTGGGGAGATCTTACTGGAGCCGCCGTGTGGAGTTCTTAAGAGTTCGGTAGTGCTTGATCATATCCCATTGCAAAGCCAAGGACTTCCGCCCCATAAGTCTCACCTCCTTCATATTGAAGACTCTCGAGAAGCTCATAGACTTCTATATCAGAGACGAAATCCTGTCGAGATACCCGCTCCATGAGAAGCAACATGCATATCAAGCAGGCAAATCGACGGACTCGGCTCTGCATGCCCTTGTAACCAAGATAGAAAGGTCATTCGAATTCGATGAGATTGCCCTTGGATGTTTTATGGACATTGAGGGGGCATTTGACAACACCGGCTTCGATGTCATTCAGCAAGCGCTTGAAGAGAGAGACGTAGCACCGGTAGTAACGAGGTGGACCGGTAACATGCTCAGAAGTAGTAGGCCAATGTATGCGGCCACAAGTCTAGTTTCTGGGTATGGTCGTGGACTCCCTGATCAACAAGTTGAATGAGAGAGGCGTTCATGTGCAGGGTTATTCGGACGACTTGACTATTTTAGTCAGGGGCAAGTTCGAAAGTACCCTGGGAGATCGCTTGTGGAGCTAGCTAAAAATAGTGGAGAAATGGTGCCTGGAGAATAGGCCCCGATAAAACGGACATTGTGCTTTTTAGTGGAAGGCGCACAGGACACGGTTTGGTGGGGAACTTCAGACTCTTCGGGAAGGATGTTGTACCCAGCCCGAAAGTAAAGTATTTAGGGGTTATTCTCGACCAAAAGCCTAACTGGATCGAGCATGTCAAAGACAAAGCACAGAAAGCAGTATCCGCTTTCTGGATCTGTCGGAAGTCTTTTGGAAGGGACTGGGGAATACCGTGGGAATACCATGGCTGCTTAGTTTGGTGGTCAAGGCTCAACGTGGAGTGTGCGAGGAGGGAGTTAAATGAAGTTCTGAGGCTCGTGTGCATTTGTGTCACTGGAGCTATGAAAACTACGGCCACAGCAGCCATGGAAGCGCTCATTGCGCTATCACCCATCCAGACGATCGTTAAAACGAAAGCCTGCGCCTCGGCAGATAGGCTGAAGCAAAATGGTCTCTGGATGAGGAATTTCGAGTCTGGCCATGGGAAGATCCTGAAAGTGATTAACGACAGGGTCTTCCATATACCCAGGGATCGCGTAGTTCCACAGATTGACTTCTTGAGGCGATATCAGATCGTTATACCGGAGAGGGTGGATTGGCTAGGAAACTGGCCGACCTGCCTTCCGGCTGATGGACTGGTGAGCTTCACGGATGGGTCGAAAACTGAGGAATGAGCGGGAGCTGGGATCTATTCACAAGATCCGGCGAACTGTGACAGTTTCCATTTAGGAAAATTGGCAAACGTCTTCCAAGCTGAGACGTTTGCGATGTTTATGGGGGTGACAAAATTAGTTCCAGAGGGAATGACGGGTAGGAGAGCGACCATCTGCTCAGACAGTGAGTCAATGATTAAGGCGCTCGCTTCGCCCGTGACGACGTCAAGACTGGTTGGAGAGCTGAAAGGGACCCTAAACCGATTGGGACTGGAAAATCAGATCACGATTGCCTGGGTCACTGGTCACACCGGTGTAGACGGTAATGAGAGGGCAGACGAGCTGGCCAGGCAGGGTTCAGCATCTGCGACAGAGGGCCCACAACCCCATATCCCTATTCCGCATTCTTTGTGTGAACGGGCTGTGGAAGATTGGGTGCGGACTGAGTCCGCAAAGAGTTGGCGCGCCTACTGCGGAGGAGAGCACACGAAGCTCTTCTTCCCAGCGCCCGACAAGAAGTGGGCCCAGGAGCTTCTCAGACTGAACCGTAATGGCATTAGGAGAGTAGTGGGAGCCATTACGGGTCACTGTGTGTTGAACAAGCACTTGGCCAAAATGACCATCTAGGCTGATCCAAGATGTAGTTGCGGCCTAGAGGAGGAAACAAGCGTCCACATAATATGTGAATGCCCGAAGTTCCTCCGTCTAAGGAGCATGACACTGGGTGGATATGTGATTCAACCCTCCGATGTCCTAAGCCTAGGACCTGCCACGCTCGACAGGTTCTTAGTTAGGACCGGAAGGTTCTAAGGATTTACATGATGAACGGAAAGAAAACAAAGGATCAATAGATCTGTGTTTTATGTCCCAGAAATGTCCATCCCAACCTGATAAATCTGTAACATACCGATGAAATTGGCCAAATTCAAATCATAGATTTGATTTGTAAGAAACTAATGACGTTGAGCATTGAGCTGGAAAGGTCTACGATTTAAATTAATGAAAGGTTGGCCCAAGCACAATTTTGGAATAAAAATATAAACTAAATAGCACGATTTTCTTTTGACAAGACGTTGTCGTCTTTGTTATCATTGAAAATTACAATCATCGTTCAAAAAGTTCACGTTCTCCAAAATTGACTTATTTTTCTTTATCGTGGATAAAAACGAAATCAGAGATAAGGGATGTATGTTATCGTCACGTTTAAATACCATCAGATACATATCCACAAATGAAATTTTACTGGTTGTGAGAATCGGAACAGTCATCGAACATTGTTTGTATCATGGGCTTACGTCAGCAGAGGGCACCGTGTTGCAGGTCAAAAATAAGATTTCATACAAAAAATTACAAAAGCCACATCGAATATTTTTCAAAGACGATTATCCTGGGGTACTAACCTCGGGCAAGTCCTCGTGTACATACACATCTCGTTATATACTTCAAAGTATTGTAATGTACTAAAAACAGCACACAAATGCTTGCACCGTTTATGATAGTTGTAAGAGTATTTGCACCCCAAGGTCGATATCTCATAGCTACGACCCTGTTCCAGACTAAACAACATTTTGAGCTAGGTGCAATTTGTAATTACATTGATCGAAAGGAAACCAACATCTCATCCACACATCTAACATTTCCAGTATTTAGTTTTGCTTCATTCAAAAAATAAATTTCGTAATTAATGAGTTTCGTTTCTCTCCATTTTTTTTATTTGCTGTTTTATTATCTTCGCATCAACGCAACATTATTGGCGCTTATTTTCGGCATGTTAACTAATATTTGTGTCGTCGATTTATTTTGGCACGTATTTATTCGACCTGACCATTCGTAACTAACAAATTTGGAAACAAATGTGTGTATCGATTAACCAACTGCTCACTTAATAATGACGCACGCTTGAGCAATAAATAAATTACTTACAATAAAACTCATTGCACTAATACAAAATCCGCATGCCGTACGTAAAGTAATAAAAAATCAACTCCAACGATTTATTGTAGCCCAACGAGGAATCCACTTGGAGCATGGGAAACTCATTTAGATGGTTCCAAGTGTACATACACTGCCTTGTATCCAAGATCATGGACAGAAATCGATTTATCCGAATTTGGTGTTAAGTTGATTGGTAGACAAATTTCTCCATTCATACCACATGAGTACAAGGACAGGTAAATAAGTATTAACTTTAGATTTTAGATTTAAGTTGGTTGGAAAGTTGTGTTTAAGGAAAGTCAATTCAATTTATTTACAATAGCTATGTCAAGGTTGCCCTTATACACCTCTCAGTGGACATAGTTAAGTAGCATACAAACATCTTACAAAATTTAATTTAATTAAAGTCAAATTGTCAAGACGCATTAGCAACATAAGTGTACAATAGAGAATAAATGTGTATAAAATAATAAAAACAACGCAACACCCTAGAACAATTCGCCAAGTTGAGGTACCTATTAAGCATGTCAATTCAGATAATTCCGTTTAAATGTCTCCCGCGACCCCGAATATCTCACATTCATAGGCAAGGCATTCCACTCACTAAGCCCGCGCGCAAACATAAATCTGTCATCATTCTCCCTAGGTATCATGAGCTGTTTCGTACGAGCTGATTTACAAAAATCCAAGAAGTCTCGAAGATATCCCGGCCCTTCTCGCAATATACTATACAACGCAGCCATTGACCTGAACTTAAAGTGGTCGAACAACCCCATGCCCAATAACTTCTCTCGCACACCTGAGATGCTGTCATACTTAGATTAGCTGTACACATAGCGGACAACCGAAGTCTTTATTTTCCCCGATTGATAGAAAAAAGATAAATTCCTAAAAATTCCATATAATTCTTAAATAATTCCTAAAAATTAATAAAAATTCTAGAATCTTACATTTGAGAATTTAGGAATTTTTTAAGAATTTTATGAAATTTTTACGAATTAAATTCCCAAAAATAGGCTCTGGACCCTATTCATTTTTACGTGTTCTTAGCTTCAACCAGCTCAATCTCTCACCTCCAGATTAACGTTGCACGTTACAATATCGTTTTCACCGAATTCGAAATTATATTTGTTTCGATAAATCAATTCGATGTTCGGTTATAGGATTTCGAAAATTCGGGTCGAGTAAGCGATCAGGCCCGGACTGGCCATATGGGCTGACCGGGCAGGTAGAGATGCACTCCAGCTAGACATTGCATTCACGGGTTTCCGTAAAAATGCCATAAATGGCATCTGCAGGACACAGCATGTAAATTATTGCACCATTTTAATACGACCATCTTCAGTTTAGTATTATAAATCAGAAGAGTCATCGTCGTAAAAGTATCACGCTGGTCTCGATGGTGGTTATAACCGACCACCAGTCCAGTTGGTTGAGAGGATTGCCGGTTGGTTTTGATCGACCGCTAGTTGGTTAAGTCGATTGCCGGTTAGTTTTAACCGACTGTCGGTTAGTTTTGACCGACTGTCGGTTAGTTTTAACCGACTGTCGGTTAGTTTTAACCGACTGTCAGTTAGTTTTAACCGACTGTCGGTTAGTTTTAACCGACTGTCGGTTAGTTTTAACCGACTGTCGGTTAGTTTTAACCGACTGTCGGTTCGTTTTAACTGACTGACGGTTAGTTTTAACCGGCTGACTGTTAGTTTTAACCAACTGCCGGTTGGTTTTAATCGACTGCCGGTTGGTTTTAATCGACCGCCGGTTAGTTTAATCGACCGTCGGTTGGTTTAATCGACCTCCGGTTGGTTTAATCGACCGCCGGTTGGTTTTAATCGACCGCTGGTTGGTTTAAACCGACTGCCGGTTGGTTGAAATCGACCGCCGGTTGGCTTTAATCGACCGCCGTTCGGTTTTAATCACCCGCCCCGGTTGGTTTTGATCAACCGCCGGTCGGTTTTAATCGACCACCGGTTGGTTTTAATCAACCGACGGTAGGTTTTAATCAATCGCCGGTTGGTTTTAATCAATCGCCGGTTGGTTTTAATCGACCGCCGGTTAGTTTAATCGACCGTCGGTTGGATTTAATCGACCTCCGGTTGGCTTAATCGACCGCCGGTTGGTTTTAATCGACCGCTGGTTGGTTTAAACCGACTGCCGGTTGGTTTTAATCAATCGCCGGTTGGTTTTAATCTACTGTTACTTGATGGAAATCACCTGAACTATTTCCTGGTCAAAATAGTAACATTTATTTAGAACTCAGCCTATAAGACAATTGAACAAGGTATTTCAGATCTGAGTTCCTTAGGGGTCAGTAGCCCCCAAAAGTACGTACTTCTTCAGAGTGGGGGCCAATAACGTCCAAGCAAAATATACCAGAAAATAATAGACACAGCCGAATTGAAAAGTACGCCGAAGTCTCCACTTTTTTTCCAAACGGCTAGACCGACCACCCCAAACTTTATTTTCCCTGAAAGGTACATGCCTTCCATGATTCGAGTTCGAAGATGAGCAAAATAGGTCAAGTAGTTTCGACAATGTGGTCGAAAAAGTGGAGGTCGAACATGGATTTTCGAGGGTCGGTGAAACTTTTTCGCAAATATCTCAGCAAGTAGAGGACGGAAATCACTCATTTGCGGGATGATGTATAAATAATGTAAAATTTATTCAAATAATGAAAGAATGATGTAAATCATGTTAAATTGATGTTAATGCTTTTCTTATTTGAAATGTAAAAATGATGGAAAAATATTGTAGCAAAATCTTCATCTTTGCTACATTTATTATCCATCTTTTGTACATCTTTTTTACATTATTTACATAAATTGTACACGATTCGTACTTAATTTCTACATCATTCTTCCATCATTTGGGGCATTTTGCGTTTTGGTATTTCGAATGCTACGATGTATTGACGATAATTTATCGACCCAATTTTTGACCCATTCTACAGATTTTGCTCACCTTCGAATTTAGTCAACGGAACAAATTCCCCTACTCATGGGTCTATTTGTTAATTGTTCTAATTTCAATCTATTTCAAATAGCTCTTTGCCTTGTGCTGTCTTTGTATGGACGGTTGAAAATGTCGGAGACCGTGATCGTAAGGTGTCAATCACATTCACTTTTAAAAATGGAACGGGAAACAAAAAACAAGATGCCGAAGGAAATGCTACAACCTATCCATTTTCCGAAGGTGCTGCTAAGGGTGCGTCAATCAAGCAAACAATATTTGGCATGGAATGCACTTATTGTGTTGCGTGCAAAGTTTCGCCGGAAATAAACATAAGTCGTTGCCACAAATTTGATCCTTGTGGAAATGGTGAAAAATTATGGAATGATCTCAAAGAAAATGGAAAACTTACGGATAAATCTGTCGAAGAAAATTTGAAGAGTAAGTCCTGTGAATGGCCGGTAATTGAATGTTGTTATTGATTTCGTTTGTTCAATAGCTAAAGACGTTGCTATTGCGGTGTCAGGTCAAGTTCATGTGAAAAGTAAGTCTCAGTCTGATTTGGAATTTGTGTTAGCATGGGATATGCCATCTGTCAAATTTTTTAAAAACATCAAAACGCATTGGAGATATTATACGAAATTCTTTGGTCGCACTGGTGAAGCTGGCCCACCGATTTGTGAACATGCGTTACAGAGTTACAATAAATGGGAACAATCGATTGATTATTGGCAACGACCAATTCTCGAAGATAAGTAAGTAAACTCTTCCTTCATCTCAGTGATTGGTAGTTAAATGCGAGAAAACTTAAAATAGTGAATCTGGACCTGAAGAAAAATGTTAACAAAAACTATTAAATGCTAGCAAATATTTTTTTATACCGTAGATAAGTTTAATGATACAACGTCTAAGTACATAAAGCAATCCGTCAGCATATTATACAGCGTAGATGCATGTTATTCTCATAAGACGTAATGTCAACGCTTTTGCTCTTTGAAAGTGAATTTTCTACGTTTTATACTGTTTTTCATCATAGTAGATCACGCCCGGGGGCCACCTTTGGGCCCATTGTACTGGCTGTGGGTTTAGGTTGCATGGGATTTTCCCAAACTAACGTAGTAGCTCGGGAAATCATCAGTTTGCAAAGCTCTGCCTGAGTGTGTAGTATATTTTTGTCAACATTTATACTTACCAGCTGTATAATATGCTAACAGGTTTCGCAAAATGCTTGCAGACTGCTTTATGTCTTACGTACACCGCACCATCTCCTACCATTAGAAACATCTCTCTATTAAGGATAGAATTGCTATTGAGTCTATTGTTTTTTCCTTGGTAAGTCATCCCGACTATAACATTGAATTTTTGCTCCAGATCTACGAGTCAAATCGGTGTCACTCTCTTTTGAGCATTTGCAAAAATGAAACTTCCTACTTTAGAACGGTGTTTTCACATTTTTATTTTTCTATTTCAAGAGACCTTCCCGACTGGTATAAGTCGGCCATTTTCAATGAACTCTACTACATAGCCGACGGTAAAAACAACTAATTTAAGTTCAAAAAATATGATCGAACATTCAAAGTTTTTAAATATTAGGAGGAACTGTTTGGCTAGTGTTCGAGCCAACTGATGATGTTGAAGCGATCAACGATCCTCGATTAGCTTACGGACGGTTCGCATACCTCGAAGGACACGAATACCGAATGTACAACACCTACGATGTTCATTTTTATGCATCCCATGCATTAGCCAGTTTGTGGCCTAATTTGCAGGTTGCATTTTTATTTTCTTTGGTAGCACTTTTCAGTCGTCTAATTTTGTTTTAATTTACAGGTCAGTTTGCAGTATGACTTCAGGGATAGTATTTATGCAGAAATAACGGAGTCTAGGAAAAATTTGTACGATGGAAAGTACACTAGTCGCAAGGTTAAAAACTCAGTACCACATGATTTAGGGGATCCAGGTAGGAAAGTTTTGAAATGGTGGCTAGTATCGTCCAGTCCAACATTCGCCATAGCTTTAAAAACAAGAAACCATTCTCTACTAGTTAAGTACACAAATTGACAGTTTCCATTTATCATCAAGCTTCAACTGCTCATAAGGGTTCTTACAAAGACTCTGAAAAGTTTGTGCCCTATGGTTTATGAAGTGGACCAACTTCGACTAACTCTGCCGTTCGCATAAATGCTTCGTTAAGCTAAAGATGTAGAGAAGTCTTTAGAAAAGTTATAGACCATTGAAATGGGTATAGGAAAGTAGCGATAGTCAAATTTCAATTATGGATGAAAGATGGACAGACGTTATGTACGGCCATAAAGTAACTATTGCTACTGACTAACGTGTAGTGAAATGTAGCGACTTGTAGTGAAGTGTAGTAAAGTGTAGCGAACTGTAGTGAAGTGTAGCAATCTGCAGTGAAGTGTAGCGAACAGTAGTGAAACGTAGTGAACTGTAGTGAAGTGTGACGAACTGTAGTGAGGTGTAGCGAACTGTAGTGAAGTATAAAGAACTGTAGTGAGGTGTAGCGAACTGTAGTGTAGAACTAAATGAAGAGGGATTTCATGCACTCTGATGACCTGACCGTTTTAATTAGGGGCAAGTTTGAGAGTACCCTAGGAGATCGCCTGAGAAGCTCACTGAAGATAGTGAAGAAGTGGGGCCAAGAGAAGGGCCTGAAGGTTAATCCCAAAAAGACGGATATCGTGCTCTTCAGCAGAAGAAACACGCGACACGCCCTTGTGGGGAACTTTAGGCTCTTTGGTAAAACCATAGATCTCAGCCCGAATGTAAAGCATTTGGGAGTTATTCTCGACCAAACGCTCAAATGGATCGAGCATGTCAGAAACAAAGCGGAAAAAGCGATGTCTGCTTTCTGGATCTGTCGGAGGGCTTTTGGAAGGGACTGGGGTATACCGTCTAGAACCATTTTGTGGATTTATGAGACGGTCATCAAACCGATGTTGAGCCATGGATGTGTTGTGTGGTGGCCCAGGCAAAACATCGAGTGTGTGAAGAAAGAGTTGAATGAAATTCAGAGGATTGTATGCATCTGCATTACAGGAGCTATGAAGACCACGGCCACAGCGGCCATAGAAGCGCTTATTGCGTTACCCCCCATTGAGACGACACCATAAAAGCGAATGCCTTTGCCGCGGCAGATAGGCTGACGCAAAATGATCTCTGGATGAGGGGCTTCTACTCGGGCCACGGAAGAATCAGACAAAAGATAAACAGTCAGGTCTTCCGAATGCCCAGAGATCGAATGGTACCTACAATCAGCTTCGAGAGGCAATACCAAACTGTCATACCGGACAGGCCTGACTGAGCAGGGAATGGGAGCCGGAGTCTATACGCAAGACCCGGGGAACAGTTATAGCTTCCACATGGGAAAATTAGCTAGCGTCTTCTAAGCAGAGACGTTTGTTGCGCTTATGGGGGCGACTGATTTGGTTCCGGAAGGAACAACGGCTAATAGAGCACTAACATGCTCGGACAGCGAGTTGCTGATCAAAGCACTCGCGTCACCCGTCACAATGTCTAGATTGGTTGGTGAGCTAAAGGCGACTCTAAATCGACTGGGAATAAGTAATCAGATCACAGTGGCTTGAGTCCCAGCGCACACCGGCAAAGACGGCAATGAGAGGGCGGATGAGCTGGCCAGACATCATCCCAATACCACACTCGCTGCGTGTTAGAGAGAAAAGAAACTGGGTACGAACGGAATCCGCGAAACGTTGGAAGTGTAACGAGCTTTAGTGAATTGTAACGAATTGTTTTGAAGTGTAGCGAACTGTAGTGAAGTGTGGCGCAGTGTGACGAATTGCAGTGGAGTACTGCGAACTGTAATGAAATGTGGCGCAGTGTGGCGAACTGTAGTGGAGTACAGCGAACTGTGGTGAAGTGTAGCGCAGTGTGGCGACCTGTAGTGAAGTATAGCGAACTGTAGTGAAGTATAGCGAACTGTAGTGAAGTATAGCGAACTATAGTGAAGTATAGCGAACTGTAGTGAAGTGTAGCGAACTGTAGTGGAGTATACCGAACTGTAGTGAAGTTTAGCGAACTGCAGTAAAGTGAGTGAACAGTAGTGAAGTGTAGCGAACTATAGTGAAGTGAGGAACGGTAGTGAAGTTTAGCGAACTATAGTGAAGTGTAGCGAAATGTAGTCAAGTATAAAGAACTGTAGTGAGGTGTAGCGAACTGTAGTGAAATGTGGTGGAGTATACCAAACTGTAGCGAACTGCAGTAAAGTGTGCGAACTGTAGTGAAGGGTTGCGAACTGAAGTGAAGTGCATAGCGAACTGTGGTGAAGTGTAACAAAATTTAGCAAATAGTAATGAAGTATAACTAACTGTAGCGAAGTATAGCAAACAGTAGCGTAAGTGTAGTGCATAGACAGACGGACAGGCAGAGTGAAAACATAAACTAATAGCTAGTTTATAAACCGTTGAAATGGGTATAGAAAAGTAGCGATATAGTAAGGTCAAAAAAGTTGATGATAGATTGTGGTGCATCTAGGTGCACAGACAGATGGACGGAAAGGAAGGGATGAAAACATAAAGTAGCTATCGCTACTCAATAAGGCTGACTTGGCAGTCAGCGCCAGTCCGTAATTCGTTCGGGAAACTAAACATAAAGTCTTTGATGCTATGTATGACGTCGAGAGTACATTTTCACTCAGTGCCAGTAAAGGCCCACTTATGTTTCATATATCCATTCATTTTACGATCTCCTGCAACGACATTGGACTGGACGATTATGGATGCAACTTCTAACGTTTATTCCGTTCATTTTACTAATCTATCTCTTTTCTTTGATAATTCAGACGAGGAGCCATTCGTTCTGATAAATTCTTATCCAATCCATGACGTCTCTGAATGGCGCGACTTAAACATCAAATTTGTACTACAAGTGTATCGCGATTACCATACATTAAGCAAACTGGCACAATCGCACAGCGAAAATGCAAACAAATTCAGTTCTATAGAATTCATTGACAAAGACAGTCTATTTGAAATGTATATGGACAATCGTAATAAATTATCACCGGACGAGAAAGGTATACTGAAAATTGAAGTTTTAGTGTAGCCTTTAAATAAATTGGTGCCATTTGTTACGTCAGTCTCGAAGAAACCTGCTTCAATGTACATCAATGAATCGAATGGAAAGGTTTATCTAATGGACGCAATGACCTACTTGAAAGCTATGTACCCTGCCTGCAAAGCGGTGATAGAGAAGTCTTTACAATGGGACAAGGTGAATAGTTCACTAATTAACTGATTTTGGCTAAAATTATTCAATTAATTTATACAAACTAGGACAATGACGGACTCATTGAAAATGGAAGAAGTCCAGATCAGACTTTCGACACTTGGTTAATGGATGGTCCAAGGTGAGTTAAAAATGTCGTGCCGTTCATCTTGTCCCTTTGATACATTAATCCGAATTCATGTACATAGCGCATATTGTGGCGGATTATGGCTCGCTGGTCTACATTGCATGTCTGTAATGGCAAACCTACTCGATCATCCAGACGATTGTATCAAATTTACCGAAATCTTGGAGAAAGGAAAAGCGTCTTTCGAAGACAAATTGTGGAATAAAACGTATTATAAATTTGATGTGTCTAGTAGTTCGAAGGAGTCGGTGATGGCCGACCAACTGTGTGGTCATTGGTACTTGAGATGTTGTGGATTCGATTATGACGTAAGCCAATGTTTTTTTTAACAAAAACATTGTTCTATCGAAATTACTTTCAGGTTTTTCCCAAAGAAAATGTTCAAACCGCTTTGCAGACTATTTACAAAAATAACGTTATGAGTTTTTGCAAGGGTAACATGGGCGCTGTAAATGGATTCGTTTTGAACTCCAACCCGGATAAACCTGGCCATCCTGATAATACAACTATACAAAGCGAGGAAGTTTGGACTGGTGTTACGTATGGTCTAGCTGCTACCATGTTACATGAGGTAATGTTCTTAGGAATTTGTTTCTGGTCAACGAAACCCATTCAAAAGTCAAGGACCTTTTCTGTGGAAGGAAATGTTTTTTTGCTACGATGGACGCAACGCTCTTAGAGTAGCTGCACAATTCGGCTCTAAGTTAAAATAATTTTCGGCAAAACACCTCCGCTAAGCTCCGCGGCCGAAAAAGGCTGTTCAGAAAAATCCGTAAATTTAATGTTTAGGGGTCTCCCCCATCACATCTGTACCTGGGCCATTCCACGAAAACTCCGTTTCCACGCTTGAAATGCTCAGTAGTTACGAAGAGATATTCATAGAAAATTGTGTATCAGAAGGATTGATCCTTCAACTAGATGTTAGTAATTTTTCTATGACTGTCATTTTCTAACTACTGAGAATGTCACGCGTGGAAACGAGGCGGACCGTGGAATTGCCCACCTACGGTGGACTATTCTACTCCCAGTCTTACGCATATAATGCTCTGGTACGAACCCTTCTAGGAACTCTGGCTTTTACATCCGCAGGGGTACACACGATGAAACCTATTGCGAGGTTCAAACGATCCCCAAAATTATTTCAAAAGACCCCACTTTTCTATTATTCCGTTAATTTCACAGCCTGCGGCCTGCAGCTTTACTGCCCTTTATAGTAACATTACCTTCTGTTTCCATAAATTATTTTCCCATGTCATTTCCACACATTTTAAATGTAAAAATCGGAGCTATTTTCTCGAAGCTACCGGACTTTTGTCCGAAGTTATTTGACCGAAAGTTATTTTCATTGAATTCTCTCATCATGTCTATGTATATGGGCGACCATACGTGTGCGAATAACAAATTAAGGGGACGTTAGAGTCAGGGCATATTATGAGTGAAACTTGATGAAATTTGGTGAAACTTGATGAATTTTATGATTCTCAATGGAACTTGGTGAAACATAGCGAAAATTGGTGATACTTGTGAAAATTGATTAAACTTAGTGAGACTTTGAAAAACTTTTGAAACTTGGGGTAACTTGGTGATCAATGTGAAACTTGGTGAAACTTGTTGAAACTTAGTGAAAGTCGATGGAACTTGGTGAAACATAGAGAAACTTGGTCATACTTGTGAAACTTCATTAAATTTAGTGAGACTTGGAAAAACTTTTAAAACTTCGTGAAACGTGGTGATCAATGTAAAACTTGGTGAAACTTTGTTAAACTTGTTGAAAGTCGATGGAACTTGGTGAAACGTAGAGAAACTTGATGATACATGTGAAACTTGATTAAACTTAGTGAGACTTGGAAAAACTTTTAAAACTTGGTGAAACGTCGTGATCAATGTGAAACTTAGTTAAACTTGTTGAAACTTAGTGATACTTCTGAAACTTATTGAAACTTGGTGATACTTGTGAAACTAGGTTAAACTTAGTGATACTTGTGAAACTTGATTAAGCTTAGTGAAACTTTGAAAAATTTTTGAAACTTGGGAAAACTTGGTAATCAATGTGAAACTTGGTGATCAATGTGAAACTTGATGATCAATGTGAAACTTGGTGATCAATGTGAAACTTGATGATTAATGTGAAACTTGGTGATCAATGTGAAACTTGGTTAAACTTAGTGAAACTCGATGGAACTTGGTGAAACGTAGAGAAACTTGGTAATACTTGTGAAACTTGATGAAACTCAGTAAGACTTAGAAAGACTTTTGAAACTTGGTGAAAGTTCGTGAAACTTTGTGATCAATGCGAAACTTGGTTAATCTTGGTGAAACTCAATGGAACTTGGTGAAACGTATGGAAACTTAGTGATACTTGTGAAACTTGATTAAACTTTGTGAGACGTTGAAAAACTTTTGAAACTTGGAAATCGATGAGAAACTTGACTAAACTTGATGAAACTTGGTGAAACTCAATGATACTTGTGAAACTTGATGAAACTTGGTGAAACTCGATGGAACTTGGTGAAAAGTATCGAAACTTGGTGACACTTGAGAAACTTGATTAAACTTAGTGAGACCTGGAAAAACTTTTGAAACTTGGTGAAACTTCGTGATCAATGTGAAACTTAGTTAAACTTGGTGAAACTTAGTGATACTTCTGAAACTTAGTGAAACTCGATGAAACTTATTGAAACGTAGCGAGACTTGGTGATACTTGTTAAACTTGATTAACTCAGTGAGACTTCGAAAAACTTTTGAAACTTGGCGAAACTTCGCGATCAATTTGAAACTTTGTGAAACTCGATGGAACTTGGTGAAACGTTTCGAAACTTAGTGATACTTGTGAAACCTGATTAAACTTGGTGAGACTTTAAAAACTTTTGAAACTTGGTGATCAATGTGAAACTTGGTTAAACTTGATGATGCTTGTGAAACTTGACGAAGCTTAGAGAAACTTGGTGAAACCGGGTTTCATGACTTTCACTAATAATAGGCCCTGGTTAGAGTCGAATTGCACACTTCAGATAATTCAGCTGGGTGGACTCCTAATACCACAACTACACAAATTTAGAAGCTTCGGAGTATTTAAGAACGATAATTTTATGCTACATGTTGAAGCAAAATCCTAAACAGAATTTGTCCTCACTGTGATTGAACATAGCAGTTTCCCTTATTTGCACACATATGTGCGAATAGCACATATTTACCCCTATATCTGAAGTTTCAATTTCAATTTCAGGGTATGATCGATGAAGCCTTCCAAACAGCTGGCGGAATGTATAAATCGATGTCAGAGAAATTTGGCATGAATTTTGAAACACCGGAAGCATTCTATGCGGACAAATATTTTCGATCGATTTCCTACATGCGACCACTCAGCATTTGGTCGATGCAAACGGCTTGGGAAAGGCGAAAGACACAACGTGATTAATTTGTTTGTTTTTTTTTTTAGAAAAGTGAGGAGATTTATTGAAGTTATGGCACACTAAAGGAATAATATTTAGCTCAAAGCATTTTTAGGTTGAAATGATCGTGGTGGATCAATTGTGATTTTATATACAATTTGATTGAAATAGTGTGCCAATTTCATTCCTTCAATATTTTCTATTTATTTTATTGTGACGTTCGTCGAAAGACTACTTTAAGCAAATGTGAATACATAGTTTGGAAAGGGATCAGTTGTTGTTCACTTTCACTCTTCTGAGATTATAATTTGGTCCGGTGGTAGAAGATAACACTTTGAAAAGTGTCAGAAACAAAATAAGGAACAAAATTTTGAACAAACGTTAAGACGATTCAAAACAAACATTATGAGAAAACCACTGCAGGCTACGTGTCAGCAAAATTCTATTCAAGGACGAAATTGTTTGCGAATAGTCTGTTGTGAACGTAAAGTCTGCGAATATTTTTATTCATAACAATTTTGCTATTCGATAAAATCAAATAACCGCAAAGTTGCCTAATTTTGACAGACGCAGGGAACACTTGCCACAAAACTGAACCGATTTTTCACCAAAATGAAAAGTCAATAAGTGTCCTTCCAACTCGACTTTAACGTTAAACTTGCCATTGAACGTTGAACATTTGCGATTTCGATTTTTTCCAAAATTAGGTAATTTTACGGAACCAATTTTTTAATATCTCGTCGTTTTAGAAAAAAGTCACAAACCAGTTGCTAATTTCATAATTATTACGTTTTGATAAAATAGCGTGTGAAATGAAACCACATGAAGGGAACAGACCAATGTTCACTTCACTCGGTTAAAATTCCATACCAAAGTTTTTAACTGAACATTTTACATTCTAGAAATGGACTCCTTTTACATGTGTCCTACAAAATACCGAAATCAATTTATTTAATACAACCCGTAGCCCTTATTTTAAACTATTACAGGATCGTCTAGCAACCTATTCTAGTCTAGCTTTTTTAATTTTATACAATTCTAGTTGGTTTTGTCTTGTCAAACAAGATTATTATAGTCAATGTTGTAGTTGTAGTGATTTTTCCTAAAATGAAATTTTTTAAAAGAAAATCTCTAAATTTTACGGAGGATTTTACAATCTTATATTTTATAAAAAATCTATGTCGCTTGTTGCGCCAATGTATGTACCTCACAGAACATTTACATATATAAAAGCGAAGTTAATTGATATCAAAGGAAAATATATTTTCTAATGAAGTGCAACTTCTTCTACAAACATTTCAAAGATGTTGCAATTTTACATTATTTAGAAATACTTGCTGATCGTTCAAGTGAGATATTTTGAAGCAATCTTCTAACTGATTCACACATTTGTGTGTGAGATATTTTTGCTCCAAGACATTCGGAGTTGTAGACAGTTATGACAATGCTGTCTACTCCCATGAAGTGAATCCTTTGTTAATATTTCTCACCTGAATAGACCCTCGATAAGGACATGTCTCGGTTTACAGATGGCCCACGCTTTCCATCCCACTAGAAGAAAAACTTTGTAGAAGGGACTCTAACGGGACATAACGTTTTCAAAAGAAAAATGTAATTACACGGGGCGAAAGCTTTCGCTTTCGCCCTATGGGCTTACATTTTTCAA